>ONZH01019890.1:0-192943 GCA_900303285.1 Rhinella marina
GCCACCACTATTTTTCCCGATGTGCCGTCCCAGCCCTACACCAGCACGTGTCACAGAACATCATCCGTGCCCTGACCAACGCTGTTTCTGAGAAGGTCCACCTAACCATGGACACGTGGACAAGTGCTGCCGGGCAGGGACACTATACCTCACTGACGGCACATTGGGTTAACTTGGTGGAGGCTGGGACCGAGAATGACCCTGGGGCCGCTCATGTACTGCCAACACCGAGGATTGCGGGGCCTACCTCGGTCACGGTCTCTCAGACGTACTATGCCTCCTCCTCCTCCTCCGACCCCTCCTCCTCCACCGAATTACCATCCGTGGGCACGGCGCTTTCAGTCGGTAGCTCTAGGCGCAGCAGCAGTGCCGTGGGTAAGCGCCAGCAGGCGGTACTGAAACTGCTGAGATTAGGTGACAAAAGGCACACCGCCCAAGAGCTTTTACAGGGCAACACGGCGCAGACCGATGTGTGGCTGGCACCGCTGAACCTCAAGCCAGGCATGGTTGTGTGTGACAACGGGCGTAACCTGGTGGCGGCTCTGCAACTCGGCAGACTGACACATGTGCCATGCCTGGCCCACGTGTTCAATCTTATAGTTCAGCGGTTCCTCAAGACATACCCCAATCTGTCTGATTTGCTCACCAAGGTGCGCCGCATCTGTGCGCATTTCCGCAAGTCGAGCACAGATGCTGCCACTCTCAGGGCAGCGCAGCGCCGCCTACAACTGCCCGCTCACCGACTGTTGTGCGACGTGCCCACGAGATGGAATTCCACATTAAACATGTTATCCAGAGTTTACCAGCAGCGCAGAGCGATTGTAGACTGCCAGATGTCATCTTCCACCAGAACTGGTAGTCAATTCTCTCAGATTCCTCAAGTCTACAATGAGGAGTGGACGTGGATGTCTGATATCTGCCAGGTGTTGAGTCAACACAGATGGTCAGCGGCGATGCCGCCATTATCAGCCTCACCATCCCGCTGCTTTGCCTGTTGAAAAACTCACTGCTCAGCATCAAGTCGGATGCTTTGCGCTTGTCACAAGAGACTATGGAGGAAGATACGTCGCTTGATAGCCAGAGCACCCTCCGGTCTGTTTCTCAGCGCGTATCGGAGGAGAGGGATGAGGATGAGGAGGAAGAGGAGGAGAATGTCGGCGAGACAGTAGAGGGTACCAGTGCTCAGTCCTTAACTCTTGAGCGTGTATGGGCTGAAGAGGAGGACTTGGAGGAGGAGGAGGAGGAGGAGGAAATGGAGAGTCAGGTCAGTGAGGAGAGGGATTTCTTGCGTGTTGGGACTCTGGCATGGAAGACTTCATGTTAGGCTGCCTATCCCGTGACCCTCGCGTTAGAAGAATTTTTTCCAACACCGATTACTGGGTGTTCAGTCTCCTGGACCCACGGTACAAGCAGAACCTTTCCACTGTCATCCCTGCAGAGGAAAGGAGTATGAGAGTGAATAGGTATCAACAGGCCCTGGTGCACAAGCTGAAACAATTCTTCCCATCTGACGCCGCTAGCGGCAGAGGGCATGGTTCTGTGGGCCAAGTAGCGGAGGAGAGGAGGCGAGCAGGCAGCTTGTCCAGCACTAGCAGGGGAACGCTCTCCAAGGCCTTTGCCAGTTTTATGTCACCCCAGCAAGTCACTGTCATCTGTCCCCAGTCTAGGCAGAGTAGGGGGGAGCTGTACAGAAAGATGGTGAGGGAGTACCTAGCTGACCATACCAACGTCCGTAGCGATCACTCTGCTCCATACAACTACTGGGTTTCAAAGCTGGACACGTGGCCTGAACTGGCGCTGTACACCTTGGAGGTGCTGGCCTGCCCTGCCACTAGCATGCTGTCAGAGCGGGTATTCAGTGCAGCTGGTGGCGTCATCACCGATAAGCGTACACGCCTGTCAACTGACAGCGCTGACAGGCTGACGCTTATTAAAATGAACAAAGCCTGGATTTCACCGGAATTCAAATCTCCTCCGGGGGAAAGCAGCTAAAGATTTAAATAACTTATGTATCCGATTCCTCTTCTCTACTCCTCTTCTCTACTCCTCCTCCTCCTCCATATCGTCTTTGCCTAACGCTGACCCAAAAAATGCCATTTTTTAGAGGTCCAACTGGCACTCTTTTAGCACAATTTTTCAGGAGGGCCCCCTACAGGCCCTCTCTTCAAACAATTTTTCAGGAGGGCCCCCTACAGGCCCTCTATTCAAACAATTTTTCCAGAGGTCCACCTACAGGCCCTCTATTCAAACAATTTTTCCAGAGGTCCACCTACAGGCCCTCTATTCAAACAATTTTTCCAGAGGTCCACCTACAGGCCCTCTATTCAAACAATTTTTTCAGAGGTCCACCTACAGGCCCTCTCTTCAAACAATTTTTCAGGAGGGCCCCCTACAGGCCCTCTATTCAAACAATTTTTCCAGAGGTCCACCTACAGGCCCTCTATTCAAACAATTTTTCCAGAGGTCCACCTACAGGCCCTGTGTCCAAACAATTTTAACGGAGGTCCACCTACAGGCCCTCTCTCCAAACAATTTTTCCGGAGGTCCACCTACAGGCCCTCTGTCCAAACAATTTTTCCGGAGGTCCACCTACAGGCCCTCTCTCCAAACAATTTACTTCTTTGTCCTATCTTTCTCTCTCTCTCTCTACAAACTATTTTTCTGGATAGCTGCCATATACGGTATTAAACTGAGTAGAATACATAGAACACATACCACACTTGATCAAGCTCATAATTTACGACTGTACCGGTTGATGCTAAATTTTTAACGCTAGCCCAGGGGGCACTCCTCTGGCTCTTCCAGCGAAACCTCCTTGCCCCAGCCTGCCCCCCCCACCTACAGGCCCACTCTACAAACAATTTAGCCGGATAGGGGACGTATTAGAAGTTGTACTCATGTTTGTTTTTGTTCTTCTTTTATCTGCCTCATGACCTGTGATAGGCAGAGCATGGACACGTCCCCTTAGCTGCAGTGGGAAAGACACTCCCCTGGCCAGAGCAAGCTCTTTTTCCGTTTTCCGTGTTCGAAATATCCATTAAATATAGGGTCCCAAGATAGGGGAAGTATACGGTATTAAACTGAGAAGAATCGATACTGCATTGGCTGATGCTAGAGTATTTCCAAATGCATTCCGGCTGTTGTCACCACCACACACGCTAGCCCAGGGGGCACTCCTCTGGCTCTTCCAGCGAAACCTCCTTGCCCCAGCCTGCCCCCCCACCTACAGGCCCACTCTACAAACAATTTAGCCGGATAGGGGACGTATTAGAAGTTGTACTCATATTTGTTTTTGTTCTTCTTTTATCTGCCTCATGACCTGTGATAGGCAGAGCATGGACACGTCCCCTTAGCTGCAGTGGGAAAGACACTCCCCTGGCCAGAGCAAGCTCTTTTTCCGTTTTCCGTGTTCGAAATATCCATTAAATATAGGGTCCCAAGATAGGGGACGTATACGGTATTAAACTGAGAAGAATCGATATCATACGGGTTAAAGCAACAGTTTTTCCAAATCCATTCCGGCTGTTGTCACCACCACACATGCTAGCCCAGGGGGCACTCCTCTGGCTCTTCCAGTGAAACCTCCTTCCCCCCACCTACAGGCCCTCTCTCCAAACAATTTTCCCGGGTAGGGGGACGTATTAGATATTGTACTGATTCTGAATTGCCTCCTGCGATATACCAGAATCGAACCCGGATCAACTGCTTGGGAAGTAGCTATGCTCACCACTATACCACCAGCAGGCACAGCAACTGATAAGAACAGATACTAATCTTGATTTTAGCTGCAGTGCCAGCATGAGCAGTGGTGTCACCTGCAGGCGGTGATGGACCTTCGTTGCACCTAGTTGGGTGCATCCCTAACATGTGATGGGTATTTGCCTCGCCTTTCTTGGTCTGGGTGAGCACAATTGCCATGAGGGTAACCACCAGGCTGTTGCCTGAGAATTTGGGGTAATGGTGGGATTAGGCAGCCTCAGAGGCATCCATGCATGCTGCCCCTGCTGTTTCCTGTCCATTTCCGTGGTGTTTCCATCATTTTCTGAGGTTTCCAGGTTTTCACCCAGCCTTCCCTAGGCAGAGCCTTGGTTCCCCGCAAAAATGCTCGAGTCTCCCATTGACTTCAATGGGGTTCGTTATTCAAAACGAGCACACGAGCATCGGGAAAAGTTCGACTCGAATAACGAGCACCCGAGTATTTTAGTGCTCGCTCATCTCTAGTGCCTCTTCCTTGTAATTGTTGGCAGCACTTGCGCTTTACGTACAAGTAAATATTTTTCCTAACAATATTTCCTCTAAAATCAATGTTATCTTCGTTTTTTTGGGGTATTATTGTCATTCCGTAAAAGTGGCGTAATACTCGGACATCATCGTTAATAGCAGCGACTTCTGTGTCCAAGATGCATCCAGACATCCTCTCCATGCTGTTCCCTAACAATTTCAGTGGTGCAGTGGTGTTTCCACCATTTTCTCACGTTTCCTTATGAACCAGACACCCTCCCCTCTGCAGAGCAGGGGGTGCCTGGTCTTCTCCCATTGACTTCCATTATACTCGGGTGCTCGGCCGAGCACTCAAGCACCACCTAGTGTTCAGCCAGAGCACCCAAGCATTGCGGTGCTCGATCTTCACTACTTATCTCTATTCATCACAGCAGGGATTTTCTTTAACTCTAATGGTTGACTTAGTTTAATACAGAGCATTATACAAGAATTGTGATGAAAAATTTCATATTTTAGGACCCACCATTTTCCTGCTAAGGACCATCCCTTTTTTCAGAAAAAAACTTCCACCTGTTGGGCTAGGTGCAAATAATTTTTCTAAGCTTAGATACACCAATGTGTGCCAAAGTGAGTCACAGCTTGCCTCAATTTATGTGAAAATCTAGTTACACTTACATTAGTAAATGTGGGTCAGTGATTTCTAAAAGCAGAATTTCCTCCAAAAATCAACTTTGCATGAGGGAAATAGAGGAACCCTATTGTAATGTGGGCTAGGTAAAGTGATATGATTTCATGTGTGTGCTGGAGTTTCATTTACTTAACAAATCATTCAATTTTAAAATTAATTTGTAGGAAAAATGAAACAGCAAGAACGATTTTATCTATAGAAGTTTGTTCCTTTTATGTATTCTTTGTATATGAATATAGAAGATATTCATGTAATCCGCCTTCTATGATGTCCTGGCACTGGCTTTGGGATTGGGATTTTTCTGTCATTTAAAAGGCTTGAAATAGTGCCTGATCTGGAAAGCCAATACTAATTGGAAGGGGTCGGCACACAGCCAGGCAGACAGCTAGTATTCCAAACTATAAATCAAAGTGTAAAAATATCATCTGTAAAGTTTTATTTGATTGAAAATAACGTTGCTTTAAATGCATACAGAGGATATGGAAATATATAATATTCTAGAAAGAAAAAATACATATTTTGGAAATTATTTTACCAAAAATAAACATTTTAATAAAAATGTTATTGAGGATAACTCTTAAAAAATGTCAAGAAGACAGAAGAATGTCAACATGGTACAATGAATAAATGGAAAAGTGAGAAATAAAAATCACCTTCTTGAAAAGTAGATAAAAGCAAAATGATATTTGCTTTTATATATGAACAATATTTATAACTTGTAATAAAAGATATTTTATAAGATTTACCTCTATTGAACATAATTGAAAATTTACTTTGTTGAATTACTAGATACAAAGAATTGTAGCATCAATGACTGATGTGCGCTATGATGATGCCACATGAGGTCAGTTGCCAGCCCCTTATACACACGAACTAGCATTATCACAAGATATAGCTAAAGTTGCATGAACATTGGATATGGTCTTGGAAAACTATAGCCATTGACTTTACACTATTTTATCTATCTTAAAAAGCCGGATTAACCCTATCAAACCAGGAATATAATCTGATAGTGTTGAACCTCCTGTTTACAATTATACTTTATCTTGTGAAAATCAGTTTCTGTGTTTCAGTGAAAAAAAAGATTAGCATTCTTTATTAAAATGAGGGATTCAGTGCACTTGGAGGTGAGGCCTAACTTCTTGGTGCACCTCAGCTTCTCAGCTTTCCACTACTGGCCACACCCCTAGGGGCATTAAAGTTGTTTTTGTATAAAGAATAAGTCCTTTCTTGACAATGCCACTAGTGATTTTCCCAAAACAGTATGCCTCGTTTAATAGTGTTGATCCTGCTGACAGGAGTTCTTTTAAGAAGATCAGCTAAGATTATTATACGATATTATGCAATTATACAACTTTTGAAGAACATTAATTCAGAATTACCTAAGCATAGAGTCTATGCCAGAAAATTACATGATCTTTCTCTGGTAAATTTCTTCTTCTTGTAAGGTACCCTTAAAAGGGTTTTTCTTATTTCAGCAAATGGCATTTATCATGTAGATAAAATGAATACAAGGCACTTACTAATGTATTGTGATTGTCCATATTTCCTCCTTTGCTGGCTCGATTCATTTTTCCATCATGTTATACACTGCACTTTTTACTATAGTGTGCAAGCACTGTCACCTCTGTTGGATTGCAGGGTGGTTATAACCCCTGGATACAAGCAGTTTATAATATGATGGAAAAATGGATCAAGCCAGCAAAGGAAGTAATAAGGAGAATCACAATACATTAGTAAGTGCTTTGTAGTAAACATTGTCTTCATGATAAAAGTTTTCAACTGCTGAGAACTCAGGACAGTCTGTAATCTATGGAGGAATCTGGTAGTAATTTTTCCTATTAAATTCTCTGATGTACCATGACCATTAAATACACCTCTCTAAACCCCCAAATGCAAGTTTCCAAGTTTCTGTATACTATAGATCAAGTAGGATAGCAACAGAAACAACTCGGCAAATATTACCTGAAGCGTCACCTCAATATGCAGTGACCACCCCCAGACAAACTGCATATAATACTATTCATACAGAGTGCTCTCTTCACATACACTTTTTGCTTTGTGGCCAAACACATGGAAAGCAGCTAAAAGTCAACGAAGAGATCTTAATAATGGACCTATTATGTTAAATGCTAAATATGTATTTACCTATAAATCCTTATCTCTTTGTATACCTGTCTGCTATAACCATAAAATGTGCCCCTTATCATTTGTGGATCCATTTACTAATTATCAACATTTGGAATTTTTGCTTTAAGCAGTCCATGGGTGCACACATGATGTGGTCAGTAACAAAGGTTACAAAATGTTGTGCATCCACTACAGTGACTATTACCTATAGTTTAATATGGAAGCCTTTGCAAACTGTGTAATAATTATGTGTATGTGTAATAATAATAATAATAATAATCATCATCATCATCATCATAATAATAAAAATAATTGTGTTGTTTGAGTTCTAAAATACTGGAATGATAAATACAATAGAACATCATCTGAACTTAATATTCCACAATATTTTATAATATAATTTTAATTAGTAGTAGCAACAGCAGTATTTTTATAATTATTTTAAAAAAAAAGTACATAAATCATTCATTATAATGATGATAACTCTAGCTACTTTCATGTGGCATTATTTACTTCACCAACAATAAATTCCAAATAAATAAAATGAACGATGCAAACCTGGGACTTAAATCCGGTGGTCCAAGGCTTGTGACTTTTGGGAGATTAAGCGTTAAATTCTTATCCCGTCTTCTATTAAGGTAGGATTCATTATCCTGCCTTGAGTATAGATTAGAAGATTTTGTTGGAGATTTAAATGGAACATTCCCAGAGAATGGTTTTAGATTGATCCCCAGAGAGCTGTTTGAGGATTTTTTATATTTAGATGTTGTATTTCGTGTATGTATTGGAGATGAAGGTTCTTCCTCTCCTGTGGATTCATCATCATCTTCAACTATTGAGGATAGTCTTTTATTTACACTTCCATTTCCTCTCGGTTCCACCTAAAAGACATTAAATATTTTGTATGTTAAACACAAATTATTTTTTTCTAGTATTTGAGAGTTTGCTTTTTGTGTTGGTATCTTGGTATCATTTCAATTAATTGTTGTCCAGTTAGGACTTTTCCAGTTGCTGGAGAAAAAAGCTGCAAAATTTTCTAAAATAAAAAACAAACAAACAAAAAAAAACACTGCTCACCTTTTTGATCCTCCATCGAGAGCAGGCTGAAATAAAGTCCGGCAGAGGACTGCCAGAACATTTGTGCCAGAGTGACGGGGCATTGAAGAGGTGATTAGTGTTTTCTTGGTACAGTATTTTATAACAATTACAGCTTTTTTTTTAATTTTTCAAGAGTCATACTATCCAATTAAAAGGGATTTCATTTAAACACTGTAATATTTTAACACTTTTATGGCTCTTAACAAAGTTTTAAGACTTTCTAATATTTATTTTCTGTTCCACCAATTTTTTTTTTCAGATTTTTAATCTTAGTTTGTAAGTTAAAATATTCTTGTTTACAACCAGCATCTGAAAATCTGTTCACAAGTACACAACTTAATGGGGGAAATTTACTGCAAATAGTGATTCCTGTGCAAGTAATAGAAAAAGACTGATGGCCTAATATGCAACAAATTTATTATTAATTTTTGGTCCACGGGAGGTCTAGGCATGGTAGGAGCTGTTGTACAGTTCAGCTGTAATTTATACCATTTTTCTAGGTAAACTAATGCTAAATTTGTCGAGTCACATAGAAAATACAATCTATTTACAGTTGATATCACAATGACTACTTATTTTATTCCTTTTGTGAATATTATTTGATTCAGCAATATAGTTAGTGTCTAGAAAAGGATTCGAAGCAGAATTAAGTCCGAAGTTTAGGAAAACTTAAATTATAAATGAATCTGAATTTCATCCTGCTTCATAGTAAGGAATTAGGTTTTCCTAAACTGGAGACTGCACGTGTTACAAATCAAAACTAAGTGTAGAGGCGACATGCCCAGGAACGTGACATCACCCATAGTGCTGTGCACCTAGCCAATCTGCAGATAGTCATCCTCTGTGATGTCACAGCCCTATAAAACCCTCATTCCATGTGGTCTCTGATGATTGTCCTGTGAGCTGAGCAAGGGAGAGATGTGACAAGCGCATCATGCGCCAGGGACAGTGTTTCAGAATGTGATTCATAGAAGAATATTGGAGAGAGAGACTGCAGAGAGACTGCAGAGAGAGCAGGGAAAATTATTCTGTGTCAATTTTATTTATTTATTTCTACATTTACTTATTCCTACATCAGCCATAAAAGTAATTCAATATCATTAAAATAGAATTTTTCTGGTACCATTGTGCCAATCAATACCATCCAATCTGCACCTCTTAGGGTTGCCAGGTCTTAATGATGACCATCTTTTTCTAGCTTTAGTTCATCTAAATAAACCTTCAAAGTCTCCAAGTCCTACAAAAATTAGCGAGATGCAGAGACGAGGAGCAGTATGTTCCTGATGACATATTCTCATCGATATTAGATGATGTGGAAAAGAAGGAATAGCAGATGGCAGAATAAAGGCTCCCACCTATAGGACAGGAGAGCGCTGGGATTGGAGAAGTGGGTATGCCAGAGCTGATTAATATTCTGTGTTTACTGTGAAATAACCTACAGGAGATTGCAGGCCAGAACAGCAATAATATGCATATTTCCCCACCACCTAACCAACCAAACTCCATACCAGCAACAGCCCCTGTTTAAATGTGCATTAAAGGTGCTGCATGGTATTTATTATTAAATGAAAGGCAGCTGGAGGCTAATTGGCTGCATGGTTCTTCACCGCAGCATGGCCGCAACCTGCCCACAGTAAGGTCGCTCCATGTAGCCGTACCCTAAGGCAGATTGGCCTGAGTATACCTGATTTATAGCGAATCAAAACTTTGCTCATCTCTAATTGTAGTATTGATTTATAGCTGCTTATTTGGTTTAAATGATAAAGCTATGTCTTTCATTACAAAATACTATTCATTCTGAAAGTCTTGAGACACTTTTATTTTTTTAAGCTAAATTCATTTGATTGAACATGACTTGGGAAGACACACCCCTGTCTATATAAGGTCTCACAGCTGATAAAGAAATAAGAACAAAACCAAGCCATGGGGAGGAAAGAACTGCATGTGGAGATAAGACACATGATTGTATGGAGACAAATATCTTGAGAAGACACATTGTATGCACATAGCTGTATAATAAAATTCTCACTGAAAGTTCACAAGAACACAGTTGCCTCCATAATTATGAAGTGGAAGATGTTTGGAACAGACGGGACTTTTCTAGATCTAGCTGCCTCATAAAACTAATTAATTTGGAGAAAAGGTCCTTGGTAAGAGAGGTGACCAAGAACCCAGTGGTTACTCTAGTTGAGCTCCAAAGATCCTGTGTGCAGATAGAAGCTTCCAGAAGGTTAACCATAACTTCAGTATTCCATCACTCTGGGTTTTAATGAAGAGTGGCCAGAAAGAAGCCTTTCCCCAGTAAAAGACACATGAAAGTTTGCAAAAAGTACCTAAAGTATTCTCTGGTCTAATGAAACCTAGATTGAACTTTCTGGCCTCAATTCTAAGCATCATATATGGAGTAAACCATGCAATGCTAACTACCATCCACACAGTGAAGCATAGTGGTGGCAGCACCATGCTATGGGGGTGTTTTTTTAGCAGCTGGAACAAGGCTGGTAAGAGTTGAGGGAAAGCTAAATGGAGCAAAGTCCAGAGATATTCTTAATATAAACCTGCTCTGGACTGCAGATTGGGCTGAAGGTTTACCTTCCAACAAGACAATGACCCTATGCACGCTACCAAATCAACACCGGAATTACTTAGGGATAACTCTGCAAATGTCCTTACAGTGCCTTGCAAAAGTATTCGGCCTCCTGGAACTTTTCAACCTTTTGCCACATTTCAGGCTTCAAACAAAAAGATAGAACATTTTAAATTTTTGGTGAAGAATCAACAACAAGCGGGTCACAATTGTAAAGTGGAACGAAATTTATTGGATCATTTAAACTTTTTTGTAATAATAAAACTGAAGTGGGGTGTGCAAAATTATTCGGCCCCCTTGCATTAATACTTTGTTGCGCCACCTTTTGCTGCCATTACAGCTGCAAGTCGCTTGGGGTATGTCTCTATCAGTTTTGCACATCTAGAGACTGAAATTCTTGCCCATTCTTCCTTACAAAACAGATTGAGCTCTTTGAGGTTGGATGGAGAGCGTTTGTGAACAGCAGTTTTCAGCTCTTTCCACATATTCTCAATTGGATTCAGGTCTGGACTTTGACTTGGGCATTCTAAGACCTGGATACGTTTATTTTTGAACCATTCCATTGAAGATTTTGCTTTATGTTTGGGATCATTGTCTTGTTGGAAGATAAATCTCAGTCCTAGTCTCAGGTCTTTTGCAGACTCCAACAGGTTTTCATCCAGAATGGTCCTGTATTTGGCTCCATCCATCTTCCCATCAATTTTAACCATCTTCCCTGTCCCTGCTATCGTTTTGCATTGTTTCCAAAAAGTTGGATTTTGGTTTCATCTGACCAGAGCACCTTCTTCCACATGTTTGGTGTGTCTCCCAGGTAGCTTGTGGCAAACTATAAACAAGACTTTTTATGGATATCTTTGAGAAATGGCTTTCTTCTTGCCACTCTTCCATAAAGGCCAGATTTGTGAAATGTTCAACTGATTGTTGTCCTATTGACAGACTCTCCCACCTCAGTTGTAGATCTCTGCAGTTCATCCAGAGTGATCATGGGCCTCTTGGCTGCATCTCTGATCAGTCTTCTACTTGTTTGAGATGAACGTTTAGAGGGACAGCCGGGTATTGGAAGATTTGCAGTGGTCTGATACTCCTTCCATTTCAATATGATCGCTTGCACAGTGCTCCTTGGGATGTTTAAAGCTTGGGAAATCTTTTGGTATCCAAATCCGGCTTTAAACTCCTCCACAACAGTATCATGGACCTGCCTGGTGTGTTCCTTGGTCTTCATGATGCTCTCTGTGCTTTAACCCCTTCAACCGACAGCCAGTTTGGACCAAATGCCGGAGCCCCATTTTTCAAATCTGACATGTCTCACTTTATGTGGTGATAACTTTAGAACGCTTTTACTTATCCGGGCCATTCTGAGATTGTTTTCTCGTCACATATTGTACTTCATGACAGTGGTAAATTTGAGTCAAAATATTTCATTCTTATTTATAAAAAAATACCAAATTTACCAAAAATTTAGAAAAATTTCCAAATTTCCAAATGTCAATTTCTCTACTTTTAAAATACATAGTAATACCTCCAAAAATAGTTATTACTTTACATTCCCTATGTGTCTTCTTCAGGTTTGGATCATTTTGAAAATTACATTTTATTTTTTTGGGACGTTAGAAGGCTTAGAAATTTAGAAGCAAATCTTGACATTTTTCACAAAATTTCCAAAACCCACTTTTTAAGGACCAGTTCAGGTCTGAAGTCACTTTGTGAGACTTTCATCATAGAAACCACCCAAAAATGACCCCATTTTAGAAACTACACCCCTCAAGGTATTCAAAACTGATTTTACAAACGTTATTAACCCTTTAGGTGTTCCACAAGAATTAAAGAAAAATGTAGCCAAAATTTCCAAATTTCACTTTTTTGGCAGATTTTCCATTTAAATCATTTTAGTCCGAGAATAAAGCAAGGGTTAACTGCCAAACAAAACTCAATAATTATTACCCTGATTCTGTAGTTTACAGAAATGCCCCATTTGTCATCGTAAACTGCTGTACAGGCACACGGCAGGGCGCAGAAGGAAAGGAACGCCAGGGCAGATTTCACTGGAAAAAGTTTGTTTCCATGTCACATTTGATGCACCCCTAGAGTAGGAAACTCCAAAAAACTGACCCCATTTTGGAAACTACGGGATAAGTTGGCAGTTTTGTTAGTACTATTCTAGGGTACATGCGATTTTTGGTACCTTTATATTACACTTTTTGTGAGGCAAGGTAACAAAAACTAGCAGTTTTGGCATAGTTTTTATTTTTTGTTATTTACAACATTCATCTGACAGGTTAGATCGTGTGATATTTTTATAGAGCAGGTCGTTACGGACGCGGCAATATCAATTATGTATACTTTTTTTTTATTTATTTAAGTTTTACACAATATTTTTGAAGCACAAAAAAAAATCATGTTTTAATGTCTCCATAGTCAGAGAGCTGTAGTTTTTTTATTTTTTGGCCGATTGTCTCAGATAGGGGCTCATTTTTTGCAGGACGAGATGACGGTTAGATTAGTACTATTTTTTGGGGCATATGCTTTTTTGATCGCTTGGTATTACATTTTTTGTGAAGAAATGTGACAAAAAATGGCTTTTTTTAGACAGTTTTTATTTTTTATTTTTTACGGTGTTCACCTGAGGGGAGAGATCATGTGATATTTTTGTAGAGCAGGTTGTTACGGACGTGTCGATACCTAACATGTATACTTATTTTTATTTATTTCAGTTTTACACAATAATATCATTTTTGAAACAAAAAAATCATGTTTTAGTATCTCCATAGTCAGAGAGCTGTAGTTTTTTTATTTTTTGGGCAATTGTCTCAGGTAGGGGCTCATTTTTTGCGGGACAAGATGACGGTTAGATTGATACTTTTTTTGGGGGCATACGCTTTTTTGATCGCTTGGTATTAAATTTTTTGTGATGAAATGTGATAAAAAATGGCTTTTTTTAGACAGTTTTTATTTTTTATTTTTTACGGTGTTCACCTGAGGGGAGAGATCATGTGATATTTTTGTAGAGCAGGTTGTTACGGACGTGTCGATACCTAACATGTATACTTATTTTTATTTATTTAAGTTTTACACAATAATATCATTTTTGAAACAAAAGAAATCATGTTTTAGTATCTCCATAGTCAGAGAGCTGTAGTTTTTTTATTTTTTGGGCGATTGTCTCAGGTAGGGGCTCATTTTTTGCGGGACGAGATGACGGTTTGATTGGTACCATTTTGGGGTAAATACGCCTTTTTGATCGCCTGCTAATACACTTTTTGTGTGGCAAGGTGACAGAAAATGGCTGTTTTGGTATAGTTTTTTTTTTTAAAAAATTTTTGCGTACAGCTGGCGGGGTGGACCATGTGACGCTTTTATAGAGCCCGTCGATACGGACGCGGCGATACCTAATATGTGTACTTTTTCTTTTTTTTTTACTTTATTTGGGGAAAAAAGGGCGCTTTTTTAACTTTTTTAAACTTTATTTTTTTTACTTTTTTACACTTTTTTTACTTTCTTTTCACACTTTTCTTTTTTACTTTTTACATTTTTTTTAAACTTTATCAAGACCCATTTGGATCTTGAAGATCCAGTGGGCTTGATGGCTATACAGTGCATTGCAATAGCCATCTATTGCAATGCACTGTATCAGTGCTACACTAAGGCTGATCAGACCCTGAGGGTCTAATCAGCCTTAGCTACATGGCAACCAGGACGCTTTTTGTAAAGCGTCTGGTTGCCATGGTAACCATCGGGCCGTTGCCATTGCAGCAGCGGCGGCCCGATGGTATAGAGAGGGAGCTCCCTCCCTCTTAACCCCATGGATGCTGCGGGCGGCTACTGACCGCAGCATTTATGGGGTTAAACAGCTGAAATCGGTGCCAGCACCGATTTCAGCTGTTAGCAGCAGAGTGTGAGCTGTAATTACAGCTCACACTCTCTGCTGATGGCAGCGGCTCCGATCCTGAGCCGCTGCCATCATACAATACAAAGCAGGAGGGGGGGCAATGGAGGCACCAGGGGGGCACTACAAGGAGGGGGCACTACAAGGGGGGGCACTACAAGAAGGGGGCTATGTGGGGGCACAGAGGACTTACCTGGTTTCAGGCTGTGATCTCTCTCCAGAGTGGAGATCGCAGCCTGAAACCGGCATTTTAATACTGAAGCGCTCCGATTGGTTAGTCTGCAGAGACTAACCAATCGGAGCGCTTGCTGGCAAGGGACCACTCTGATTGGTCCCTTTCCGGCTTCCCCGATGTCTCTGCTCTCCGGGAGAGCGGAGACTCCGGGGCTGTGACACTTTATAGTGTCACAGTCCCGGTAAGCAGTTTGGACGTAACTGCGCGTCCAAATGCAGCAACTTACTTGCACTTTGGACGTACAGTTACGTCCAAATGCGCCAAAGGGTTAAACAGAACCCTGAGACTATCACAGAGCAGGTGCATTTATACGGAGACTTGATTACACACAGGTGGATTCTATTTATCTTCATCAGTCATTTACATTGGATCATTCAGAGATCCTCAATGAACTTCTGGAGTGAGTTTTCTAAACTGAAAGTAAATGGGCCGAATAATTTTGCACGTCCCACTTTTCAGTTTTATTATTACAAAAATAGTTTAAATGATCCAATAAATTTTGTTCCACTTCACAATTGTGACCCACTTGTTGATTCTTCACCAAAAATGTAAAATGTTATATCTTTTTGTTTGAAACCTGAAATGTGGCAAAAGGTTGAAAAGTTCCAGGGGGCCGAATACTTTTGCAAGGCACTGTAAGTTACCCAGCCAGAGTCCTGACTTGAACCCAATTGAATATCTCTGGAGAGATCTTAAAATGGCTGCCCAGCCTGACAGAATAGCAGAAAATCCCCAAAACTAGATATGCAAACCTTGTGGCATCATACTGAAGAGGACTGGAGGTTATAATCACTGTCAAAGATGCTTCAACTAAGTATTGAGTAAATGGTCTGAAGACTTAAGTCAAAGCAATATTTTAGTATTTCCTTTTCAATAAATTAACAAAAATTTTGAACATTCTGTGCCTTTTTAGAAGATCCATTTTGTAGAGGCCTGTATGAGGCCTTATTGGTTGACTTACTTTAACTTACTTTAGTGCAAACTGTCGGATCTTATGTCATGTCTCTTTTTGCAAAGCCATGCCCTATTTTTCCATTAAGCCACTCCCCTCATCAAGTGAGGCACAATGGATTATTGAATTTGCCATATTGCTTCACAAATATGTGGAAAACTTTATGCAACATAATAAAGAAAAAAAATTAAAAATAGAAAAAATAAAGAAAAAAATTAAAGAAAAAAGTAAAAGTGGGACACTCTTCAAATATGTTAATTAAAATTTAGATATTAGGGCACACCAAATGAGAGTTAGACTAGACTCAGTTTTATGCTTATCACCAGTATTACTACAGAAAAACAATTTAACATAAAGATAAAAATGATAAAAGGTAAATAATAATAGTACAAGTAATGTCTTTCATTTTGTATACAACCTTCCGAGCACTACTTTTATTGTAGTGTATATCAAACTCCTTTATAGCAATGAAGGACACAAGAGGTTACCCATTCTAAGGAGTTTATGGCAACCTCTTAGTTCACTGATATTTTCCACTGGACTAAAAAGGGTCAGATATGTAATGATTCTCTTGGATATGTTCCCAGAAATAAAATGAAAATCCATTAATAATTACTGGCTGATTACATCACTAAACTTCTTGGAGGCTAATGCAGCCATTTGTAATGTGAAAAATGTGAATTATATTTCAGCTAGCCAGGTATGAACTGACCATTTTATGTAATTCTTCATTTTGCCACAAACTAACACAATTATAAACAGTGCATGTAATATTATAGCTTTCTAGTTACATTACATGTCATATTATAGTTTTTCTAGTTACATTACAGTGTAAACAGATGTTGCTATTGGTTATGATAGTCAATGATGTGAATCCAGTGTTTGTTTTAATCCTTGGTAATGAGCCCTCAAGGTTTTTTTGTGACCAATGTTATTTTTCAAGAAAACAATGGGAACTAATTAAAATGCTTTCATATCCATTTGTATCTTTTCAGGGTTGCCAGCCTAATTTGTTTGTCTTTGGACAAATGATAAACAGCAAATATTTTTTACTGACACATTAGAAAACCACACTGAATCATAAAAATCATAAGTAATTTATGTGTATACACTACTCACAAAAAGTTAGGGACATTTGGCTTGTAGGTATAATTTCGAAATAAACCTAAAATGCACTCTAACCTTTACAGGTGAACTTAATGTGACCTTCTCTTAACTTTTGAATGCAGATGTCCAACTGTTCAGTGTTTCAATACTTTTTGCACAACTTGCTGTTCTATAACAAGGAGCTTAATGGCAGAATTCACAACATATATTTGATACATGAATAGTCCAATAAATTTTCTGGTTCAATTAGAATTGGTATTTAAACAGTCCTTCTCATCATGCTATTCACATTTTGACATCATGAGACCAAGATGACACCTAACAATTGATCATCAGTACCTCGCCATTGTGAGGCTTCAAGCAGGATGTTCTGAGACAGAACTGGCCACTGAACTTAAAGTGTCACAGAGTGTCATCAGCAACAGAGATACAGAGACTAGAAGTATCACAGAAAGGCATAGAATTGAACATCCTTTGGCCACATTCCACACTGATGACTGCTTAATTGTGAACAATGCCCTGTGGAACCAGATGATGAATGCCACACAACTCCAGGCACATTTAAGGGAGGTGAGAGGCACCTAAGTGTCATGTCAGACCATTCAAAACTGTTTACATAAGGGTGGTCTGCATCAGATGACCTGCAAGGGTACCTGACTACACCACCAGGCACAGATGTCATCATCTTGCATGGGCCAGGTAGTATCTACGCTGGACGAGGGACAAGTGGGCATCAGTGCTGTTCACTGATGAAAGTCGATTCACGCTGAGCAGAAATTATGGCCGATGTTGGCGATGTCAAGGAGATGTGACAGGGGAAGGAGTCAACCCGTTCCTCCAAAAGGACGGACGAACAGGAGACTCCAGAAGGCAAAACCACAACAGGGAAAAGTAAGATAAACACAAAAGGGAAAATTACACTTATCTTAATGCAGATATTGCAGCAACCGGATCTCAGCCGAGATCCACACCACACACAACAATGTCAGCAGAAAGTATAAACTGCAAGGGATATTGGGAGAGGAAGGGATAAATAGGGGAAAGATAATCACCACACCCGCAACAGCTGAGGGGAAGGGGTGTGGTAAACAGCAACCAAACCAAGAGGAAAACATGTCAAATTATGTCACTTTTGAAAGTCTAGCCGAACGCCTGCAATCTGATGCAGCACGTTCGTGACAGGAGAGTGCTATGCATAGACCACTGTTGTCACCAGAGAAGCCTTTGGTGATGGTGGTGTTACAGTGTGGGCAGGTGTGTCTAGTCAATACAGAACTGGCCTACATTTTGTGAAAGGTACAGTGACAAGCACATACTATTTGAATAACATCATCAATCCAGTCATTGTGCATCTGCATGAACAACACAGGCCTAATTTCATCTTAATTGAAGACAATGCGCCAGATCATCAAGGTCGCATCATTAGGGAATGGATGCTGGGGACTGGGATACCTTAAATGGAGTGGCCTGTTCTTTCTCCAGACCTGAATCCCATTAAAAACTTATAGGTTCAGCTGAGTCGATATGTAGAGGCTCGTAACTCTTTACTCCAGAACATCAATCACCTGAGGGCCGATCTTCCAGAAGAGTGGAATGCTATACCTCAGCAGACAATAAGTCAACTTGTGAACAGCATGAGACGTCGTTGTCAAGCTACAATATAATTGATGCACAAGGGCAGGCCACATGACAAGTTATTGAGAAATCAAGACTATTTTTAGGGGTATACCCACCACGGTTGTTGGCTTTTGTTTCAATAAATTGTTTGAGATGAGGAAATCACCATTACATGCTTCTAATGTAATGCCCTAGTATCATGATATAATATCACTATAGCATGATTTTTTATGTTTTCCATAAATTTCACCGTAAAGTCAAATATCCCTAACTTTTTGTGAGTAGTGTACATAGATGTAACCTATTATTATATTCCCACCTCTAGTCATACATGACTGCTTAGAACTTGAGAAAGTGTCTGAAGCCAAATAATGGCTATAGGCTGTGTACCTGATTGTTCTGCTCAACAATACTGCAGCACTGTTTTGAAATGAAATCAAATGGATTGTTTTATCAACCAGAGAGTGCATGGATTTACTTTTACTATTTCTTGGAATTATGTGAACTTTGACTTTTCTGCCGAGCACCCCAGCTGTGAACTGTGCTGAACTTTGATGCTCCAGGATGACATGCTAAAGCAGTGCCCACTATTTTCTATTTATTTGGACTTTTATTTCGCTCTGGAGATCAACCGTTCCCCTTCTGTCTAAACAAAACTCAGATCAGACTTGTCTCTGGTTCTAAGGTAACTGGCTAAAGTAGGTGCCTTACCCCATTGTTCTGTTTGGATTAAGAAACCAGTCATACTATTTGTCATTCCTTAACAAAGCCTTGCCCTAAACAAAGCTTTGTTCTTCAGCCATATGCCAGCTTAAAATAGAAGGATTTGTCCTGCAGACTGACGAATGACATAGGCATGTTTCCTTTTTTGTTTACCATTATCGTTAATTTCAAGAGGTACTGTTACTTTAATGTCTAAAATGAAAAAGATGTATGAAATAGACATCAGACTTCCCCCTAATTTTAAATGTGATCTTAGGGGCAGATTTATTAAGACCGGCATTTTAGACGTTGGTCTTAATAAAGCTCTAAGCTGGTGGTGGATCTGCCGCAGTTATGAAGAGATGCGGGCCTCTTCATAACTTCGACAGATCCTCCACCAGTTCTAAATGTAAGTCAGCTTCCTAGCTGTCTTACATTTAGACGTTTTTCTACGCCTAAAACAGACATAGAAAATGGTAAATGAGATGGGCCTACCAGCCCGTCCCCTTCCCCGCCCACAATTTTAGACCTGGCATAACTAGCTGTTTAAACACCAGAGTCAAGAAATTAGCACACCAAAACATTGTATGAAAATGTAGATGTAGAACAAATAGAAATGATGAAAGTTCAGACCTTGCATGATACTCAATATATTGAACATTTCATCATACTTCATGAAATAGGGTATCTCTCATTTGGAGATGCTTTCAGAATAAATCAAGCAAGCTTTGTATTATTTAATAATATCCTAGCTGCTTTGGGACAAAAGAACATATGCAACATTTTTAATTTTATTTCAGCAGAATACGCTTGGCAGCTCATTAATCACTACGAAGAAATAAAGTTATGAGCTATATGGGTTTAAAAGAACTTTTATAAAAAAAAAATAATAATCATGATGATGGGATATTAAAGACTATGGTACCGTATATACTGTACCTAAAGTATGTTATATGTAAGGCTGGCTGACAACCAACAGTACTTGGAGCCAATTGCAACTACCCATGCTCTCTGTTCTGCCAATGATTTACAGCTAACATCCTCCTTTATCTGAACCTCTCACTCTCCAAGACAATCAGATTAAATCCCAATAACCACAGTTTTAGGTGCTTTCTATAACCATATTTTTAATGAAGCCTTTCATATTCCTTAATCTAACTCTTCTCCATTCAACCCCCTTCAATATTTTTCCTCAGAACCTGATCACTTCATGCAACATCTAACAGTGTTTTTTAATTGCACTTTATATTATGCGATGAAAAAACATATTTGGATGAAATAAGGGCTACAAACTGAGTCATTAGATCTCCTCACAGAGGTTTAACACCAAGTAGAAATGAGCAGTCCTTAAAGGGGTTCTCTGGGAATTAAGAAAATGAAAATACTTAAATATTACTTTATTATTAATATATTCCTAAATACCTTCCATTAGTTATGGATCAATAATTTGGATAAATAAAATGGCCACTGTCCTATTAGTACATACAAAACCTGTCCTAATCATACAGGAGGACAAGTTACTTCAGAAAACTGAGCTAAAGAGCTGCCTCATCTTCCTCTATGATCCTGAATACAGGTTAATATGATGTTCAGCTGAATCTCTGTAGGAATGGAATTCATTAAAAGACATGAAGAACAGAGAGGAGATGGGAATGTGACTGATTAGCAGCAGCACTTTTATGAAGTCTCCATTACCACTGCCCACATTACCACAGTTTGTCCTGTCCATCCTCTCTGTACTTCATGTCTCCTCATAAACTCCATTCCCATAAAGATTTAGATGAAGATCAGTTGTATTCAGGATTATAATCCCTAACAAGCAGAGCAGAGAGGAGGATGAAGCAGCTCTTTATCTCAGTGTTGTAAAGTAACTTGTGCTGCTGTATGATTAGGACAGGTTTTGTGTGTACTAATAGGACAGCAGCCATTTTATTTCCCCTGATGATTGCTCCCTAGACAAAACAAGCCATTATAACGATTGAAAGGGAATATATTTATAATAGAGTAATATTTAAGTATTTTTATTTTGTTAATTCCTGGAGAACTCCTTTAATGTAAGGGAAACATGCAGGCTGCAGAAAACAAACTGAGCAACATTTAAGAAAAAAATAGCAAACATATTTGATACCATAATATGACCAATGTAATAAAAGAATTGTCCTAATCAGTGCTTAGACAGTGGGCACAATGCACCAGATGGTATCTGGCTTCAAGTCTTCCACAGTTTTAAAGATCCCCACCAAAGTTAAATCATTGGTCCAATCAATAGAGGTCAACATTTTCTGCTACTTGGTCTTTTCTGCATTCTTTCTTTACCCTTTACCATAACTACCTAGTCTACTGAGGTACAGGGGTGGGACTATGTGTATGTCATTATATGTACACAGAGCAAGGATGCAGATGACCATGAACTGTCATATCCTAGGACAGTATGCTTATCTACAGTTACCACATCAAGTCCCTCAGATCATAAATAAAGCCATGACCTAGTTTTTAAAAAGTCTAATCTCCATAGTCTACAAAATGCAGCATAATATACTTTCTTTATGTAGTGATTATAAAGCTGCACAATTTATTCTTTTCACCTACGTAAATTATGTGATGTCATCATTGATGCCAGTTACTAAATTAAACCCTGATGCACTTAATTATCTATATAGCATTGCCTTGAAAAACAGTGACTTTCTGAAAAAAGATGTGAGATAGAGAAGAGCTTTGTTTCTACAATGCAGCACACCTGACCTGCCATTTGTTGAGATTTTACTATGTATTATTTTTGTTTAAACGTGTGCATGTAAATTTACTCAATGTTTCACAAATGTTTGGCCCATTTTGGGGGGTACTATGGGGGCATTTCATTTTGACCCATTTTGGGGAAGGCATCTGGGGGCATTTCTTATTGGCACATTATGGGGGAGGCACAATGGGGGCATCTGGTGGCTCTAAAGGGGCATTTTTTACTGGCACATTATAGGGAGCACTATGGCATTTGGCACTAAGGGGCATTTTTTAATGGCACATTATGGGAGGAACTATAGGGGAGAGCAGCACTATGGGGCATCCGGTGGCACTATAGGGGCATTTTTTACTGGCACATTATGAGGGCACTATGGGAGAGAGGAGCACTATGGGGGCATCTGGTGGCACAAAGAAGGGGCATTTTTCACTGGCACATTATGGGGGGCACTAAGAAGGGGCATTTTTTACTGATATATTATGGGGAGCACTAAAGGGAAGGGGGAGAGGAGGACTATGGGGGCATTTACTGGGGCACTATATAGGGGTATTTTAAACTGGCATACATTATGGGGACATTAGCAAAACTGCAGGCACTAAAAGGGGGTATTTCTTGTACTGTCATATTATAAGGATAATTATTGCTACTAGGCGGCATTATGGTGAGCTTTACTACTACTGGGGGGCTATGGGGAACATGATTACTATTATGGGCACTATGGGGACATTATTACTACTAAGTATGCTCTGGCAGAGAATTATTTCGAATGGTGGGATTTTGGGGAGCACTGTTACTTTGGGGGGGCAGGCACTCTGGCACAGTATCAGCTTAGCACAATTATTTTTTGGGTGCATTAACTTTATATTATTAGTGTCCGGGTGCAGTTATTTTTTTAGAGCACTGTCTGCCAATAATTGTTAAAGGGGCACTATCTGCATGGTACTAGTATTTTCAGGGGGAGTGTTTCTGCAGTATAGTATTGGGGAGCACAGTATTGGGGGTGGCAGGATGGGGTGTTCAGAAGATGTGAGGATGATGGAAAAGTGGGAAACTAATGTCTGTTTGTCAATCTTCCATTTGCAGTAGGAGGATTCAGAGCTGGGTGGGGAGGTGAGCAGGCCATGGGTGGCCTATTATATGCAGGAGGGGCTTATAATAATGGGTGGGGCCAATTTTTTGCACAGCACGCTAAACATGCCACATTTTTATTTGTAGAAGGGGCTTAGAAAAATGAACAGGGTCACAAATTTGCACTGCGTGCTATGCGGGACACATTTTTTTTCTTTTCAGACCCCCCTAGACAAAATTCCTGGGTGCTCCCCTGCATGTTCATATGTGCCCGCATTGCTGAGAATATAATGTTTTAATATGTGCAAATGAGGATCTAGGAGCAACGGTGGTGTTGCCATTACACCTATAGGCTCAGCTCTCTCTGCAACTGCCACACTCTCTGCACCTTGATTGACAGGGCCAGACATGATCACGTTTACACTATCTGTGAGGACATATATGGACATTGGACCAACAGAGATGCCTTCAGGTGCCAAGTGCATATTCAACAGGTCAGCCAAGTTCATGGGTACAAATCACAAGTAAGCATGTGTAGAAATGCTCGTTCCTGATAACTGGCCTATGTAAAAAGCTTCATTGGTTGAGCTTATCTTTTTGCCGGCACCTAAAATCATTTCTAGGACGCAGATTGGCCTTGCCTAAACAGGAATCTGCAGCCTAGAAACAATGAAACTGTATGGGAACAAGTCATAGCTGAAGCAATTGCTCATTCCTATAAAGAGGAGAAAACTACTGCATGTAAATGCAGCTCTCATTTCCCTGATAAACATGCAATTATCAGGATCATTTTGTTTGTTCTTGATAATTTCCTGCTAAATTGATTTGTGTAAAAGGACTTTAACTCATGGTGAATGACACAGACAGAACTTTTTTTTATATATTTGGAGTGTTGAGAATTACTAAATCTGGATCCTTGTCGTTAGTAAGCTACTGAGACGTTGGAAATTTATATTGAAATGCATTATCTGTGTAGATAACATTCTGAGTGACAGGACTCGGTTATGTATTATGTTTGAGCTGGTTCTCTTGTCTGTGGTGCTCTTCTTTTACTAACAATTATTGCCTACATTTGCAACTTACTACTTAAACCTACAAAACACAACTAAAAAATAAAAAGCTGTAAAAATAATTGATTTCAAGGCAAAAATGATATGCCTTAAACATCAATAAAAACATTAAAAAAATTAGTTTTTAAAATGTTTCTTCTCACTGGGCTCCATTGTTTATTGGCACAAGTCAAATGTCTCAATGTGTTTTTCTAAATTTTTCATAGGTCTTTGAACCTTTTAATGTGTACATATGATTTCATTTTTGAATCTAAATAGATGCAATTTTTTGTGCTAATTCATTTCATTATATTTGTTTATAGTACTGTAGTTCTGGTGTTTTCAATGATTTCAGTTCGTATAGCCATAAAGTTTAATGCTTTGTCACATCAGGACAACCTGTTGACATAAACTTTATTAGGGCACATGTGTTGTACAGTATGTCATAGGAGGGGGTTGACCATTATCAGGCTGAGCTGCAAATTGTTCCTCCTGCTCTGGAGTGCATGGTGAAACCAACTATTACATTCCACTGATTGGCTGCCATGTAATCCTATATTTCTACTGTAGGAACAATATACAATATGGCAATAAAAGCTGCAACTAGAGATGAGAGAAGTTTGAAGAAGTTTGGAAAAATTTGATAGGGACGATTCGCTGAAGTTCAATTTGTTCCAAATTCATTTGTGACAAATCGCAATAAATCTGATGTACACAGGCCACTCTGCCTAATGATATGCATCCCACTTGGTGGCCCAATCTCAGTTCTCAGTGTGAAGGCTTGCAAATTACACTGCAGGGAGAGAGTATCACCGTGTGCATTATGTAGTGCACCCACATTCATAGTTAATCTATTCTGTAGATACTTTGCCATCAGTATTACAGGTAGTTATAATTTATCGCCGTCTACATTACTATGCACGGCCCCAAGATTCATAGCTGGTCCAAAACCCAAAGTAATAAAATGTAATGGAATTTTTTGCATCTCTTTTTTTGTTTTGGACCCACTCCTGTTTTTGACTTACAAATTTTGATAAAATACTGATGCAGAACACTGACCAAACACCAACTAAAAGAATGTATTAGCTACAATAAATTTGGGTATAATTGGTGGAGCTACTTGTGTAGTTTATTCTTATAAACAACAACACTGCTCACTTATGGCAATAATACAATTGTTTGGTTCATCCAGCAAGTTCAGCCCACCTGGTTTTAACCCAAATAGATGTTGAAAGCAAAATACCATTAGGTCCATAGTATGGAGGGATACCAGACCTAATAGAGGGATCCACATGAGTTAAAATCTTGTTGCACTGCACAGTGACATACAATTTGTTTAAAATTTGTTGCGGCTGCCTATGTGACACAGAATCAAATTTTCGATAACAGAACCTGTTAGGTAGGAGTCATGAATTTGAGCTCAGTTGATGGAGAGATTTGTCTGGTAATACCATTGTAGTTCCGACCATCAACGATTGCAATAACGATGCAGGCTAATTTTTTCACTAAAAAAACCTATTAGCTACAATTAATTTGGGTAGAGTTGGTGGAGCGATTTGCGTGATTCATTCTGATAACAAATGAAACTCCTCCCTTATGGCAATAATCCAGCTGCCATGTTTAATCCATCCAGCAAATTTGGCCCATCTGGTTTTAACCCAAATACAAGGAGTTATTTGACCCCTGGAGGTCCGTGTCCAACATCTTTGAACAACAAGTGGCATTCAGCACTAACTGTTCAGTGATGCCCTTACATGTGCGAAGCTGCACTGAAGGGATCAGCGTGTGACTACCCTTCACCAGCAGGTACGAGTTATGACACCTCAAACTCGTAAGGGAAACAATCATACGTCCAATAATGTCTAATTAAAGTTGCTGCAGTTAAAAAGCTTCCTTGCATCTGTAACCGTGCCCTAAAAATGACACAAAGTTGAACGCTACTGAGTCCAACTTCCTGGAGAGCCAAATGGCAATTAGCACTAACTGTTCTGTGGTGCCCTTACATGTCCAGGGCTGCATGCGCTGCACTGAAAGGATCATTGTGTGTTTACCCTTCGCCAACAGGTCTAGGTTACCCGCTCAATGTCGTTGCTAAAAGAATCATATTTCAGATAAAATAATAATTTTTTCAACAAAAAAACGATGATCAACTCGTGGGCAACTCAGTCAGTTTATTTGCACTGCCCCACACAATGTTAAATAAGACCACTCTGCAACACTAAATCACAGTAACTGTTTGGCTAGAAAAAGCGGTTAAATATCAATGTGGACATGCCACTTTAGAATGAGACAGGTTTATCACCCCAATTTGTGAAGTAGGGCATAACAGAATTGCTTACCTATTAATCATTGTGGACACTCCACAAACAGTAGAACAGTAGAATGAGACAGGTTTATCACCCCAATCTGTGAATCAAGGACTAATAGAATTTCTTATCTATTTATCAATGTGGACACACCACAAACACTAGAATGAGACAGATGTATCATGTCAATTTGTCAATGAGGGACTAATAGAATTGCTTATCTATTAACCAATGTGGACACACCACCAGAAGTAGAATGAGACAGGTGTATCACCCCAATTTATGAATCCGAGCCTAATAGAATTGCTTATCTATTAATCAATGTAGACACGCCACAAACAGTAGAATTAGACAGGTGTATCACCCCCCAACTTGTGAATCAGGGACTAATAGAATTGTTTTTCTATCAATCAATGTGGGCACCCCAATCTGGACACTGTTCAATTAGATCATTCTCTGCCCTATACCACAAATGATTCAACCTGCAACAGATTAATTCAACAGATTAAGTCTTCATGGCACAGCAGGTAAACTAGATAAATATACTTATATATTGAACCACCTGTTGACTTCAAATCTGCTGCACAGAAAGTCTATGTATACCAGAACAGATTAAGCATTAATGGAATAGCAGGTAAACTAGATAAAAGATCCAGTACATTAGACTGCCTGTTGACAATGAGTCTGATGCACTGAAGCCTATGTATAACAGAACAGATTAAGTATTAAGGTGCAGCAGTTGAACAAGATGCATAGGGAGATTACACTCAGCCTGCACTGTCCCTGTAGTCTCCCTATGCTCTCCCTATGATCTCCCTACACTGTGTCTGCACTGTCCCTGCACTCTCCCTATCCAATATTCTACAATTAAAGCTTTCTGAAACACTGTCCCTAATGCTTTCCATGTCTCTCCCTATGCTCAGCTCACAGTCAAATGACAGAGACTGCATGGGATGAGGCTTTTATGGGGCTATGACATCACAGGGGATGGCTATCTGCGGATTGGTTGGCTGCATAGCATTATGGGTCATATCACATTCACTGGCTTCTTACTTTCACTTTGTAACACATCTAGCTGCTATTTTAGGAAAGAAAAAAACAATTCGTTACCATGAAGCGCTAGGAAATTCGGATAAGTTGCAAATCTAATTTTTCCTAAACTTCGGATCGAATTCTACTTGATTCGTTCATCTCTACCCGCAACTATCAGCTCGTTGTCAGTAGGTCAGAATTTTGAAAGGTCATTGTTCTAATGGAACAATTCCTCTTAATGGTGAAATCCTAGCTGTCTTTATTCACTGCTACGTGGAGTTTACGTACCTAATGAAGATAGATTTATTATTGAGTTAAAAGCATCTCTATAAATCCATCCACAGTTAGTGCTCACTAGTGGTAGCTGAAGGCAATCAGAATTTTATTGTTGCATGCTAGAACTGTGTGAAGTGAAGTAGGGGATCTGGTGCAATGTGTTAAACAACAAAGCTGTGACCCATATAAAGATATGCTGTGTTATGAAATTAAAAGGGCCATCCCATTTCATCATCATAGAAATTGTAAACTATTTAGATAAAAAAATAAAATTATATGATTGACCCAAGTTTTTTTCTTGGGGCTTGAATGGTAATCTATGTATTATGTGATAACATAAAACAAATGGTTAATATGTACTATACCTGTGATAGAGCTGATTTGCATGAGAGTCTTGAAATTCTCTAAAATAAAAAATAAAAATATTACTTAATTGAAAAAAAAGGAAACAATTGTCAGTAAATGCTCAAAGCCATTAGAAAAAAAATGTCATAGACAACTATCTGCAAGTGTGTACAGTATCTGTGTTTTATGAGTACTGTATGTATGTACATATATAATTGCTTAGTATACTGTAGTAAGGTTGGGACAAAACAATATTTTCAGAAGGGTTGATTTAGAGTGATGTTCCTCAGGAAACAATCCTCTGATGTACATAAAGAAAAACTATTTATGCTACAATCCAACCGTATACTTTATTATGGAAGTTACCAACTTCTGTGTCTTCTTTAGTTCTGCTATGTATTTCTTACAGACTGGTGTCATAAACGGTATAAAATAATCATGGTTTGATTAGTGATTTATATAAAGGTAATACTATACATTCACCATTTGCACATAGGTCTATTCAGATGCATCCCATGATCTTAGATTACTTTCACACTAGCGGCAGGGTTGTCCGGCAGGCTGTTCCGTTGGGTGAACAGCCTGCCAGATCCGTGCTGCCACTAGTGCACGTCTGCGGCCAGAACTACGCTCCGTCTCCATTCACTATAATTGGGGACAGGCCGGAGTTCCGGCCGCAGCACGGCAAACACGCAGAGAGGCGGCCGGACTAAAACGACGACATATCGTAATTTTAGTCCGGTCGCCTCTCTGCATGTTTGCCGTGCTGCGGCCAGAACTCTGGCCCATCCCCATTATAGTGAATGGGGATGGAGCGTAGTTCCGGCCACAGACATGCACTAGCGGCAGCACGGATCCGGCAGGCTGTTCACATGCTGGAACAGCCTGCCGGACACTCCTGCCGCTAGTGTGAAAGTAGCCTTACTTGCTTTAGCAGCAGCTGCATATCGCTGGTTGTTATAATTTACTATCCACTATGATTCTCAAGTTCTTTATTAGCCACTATGACATCCAAGTCTTTTTCTATCTGGTTTTTCAATTGTTCCAGCTAGGGATGAGCGAACTTTTGAAAAGTTCGGTTCGGTTCGATTCGGCGAAGTTTCGTGAAATTCGGATTCGTACGAACCGACCCTAAAACGAACTTTGCTATAACGGCTAATTAATTGCAGCTACAATAGTGGGAGTCTGAAAGGGTATAGTTTCGTTTAGTTGCAGTTGCTATTACAATGAAAAAAGTGGAAAAAAATCAAAGTGCAAAAATAGTGAAACCTCAGCCAGGTCGACAACATTTGACAGCATTGAAGATGTCCGCTAGAGCAGCATTGCCGGCAGCATTGCCTTGGACCCAGTAGGGTGGAAAACAGACATTTGACAGTGGAACCAGCAGCAGTAATGGTACTGTATTGGACCCAGTATGGTTGAGAACAGACAATTGATGGAGGAGGAGGAGTCAGCACTTGATTGCACCCAGGCCAGTATGGTTGAGAAGAGACAAGTTGAGGAAGAGGAGGAGGCAGCACTTGATTGCACCCAGGCCAGTATTGTTGAGAAGAGACAAGTTGAGGAGGCAGCTTCAGCAGCTCTTGATTGCACCCAGTATGTTTTGGACAGTATTCTTTTGGACCCAGAAGGACAGCCTGAGAGCGCCAGGCCTGACATCGGTGGTAAGACACCGGGGCAGGTTGGACTGCAGTCAAAGCGGCGGATGGTTGCAAGGTGGTGGAGGCAGAACTTGTGCTTCCCGCTGCTGGCCCCCTAAAGCACCGTGGAGGTGACAGTGGCAAGAATGGGCCAACTTCCTGATGATCTTTTGGGAGGATGTTGACCCAATGGGCAGTAACAGACATGTACTGCCCTTGCCCATAATTAGAGGACCAGACATCAGCACTCAGGTGCACGGTCTTGGACACCGAGAGTCCCAATGAGTCGCCAACCTTTTTCTGAACATTACTGTGCAGTGATGGGACAGCTTTGCCAGAGATGTAGTGGCGGCTGGGGACTCGCCATCTGGGGTGCGCACACGCCATGAAATCCCTGAAAGGCTGGGAGTCCACAAGGATACCCAATTGGATGTGACAGCGTAGAAAACCTTACAGGATGGTGACCTCACTTTGTCAGCTAAAGCTTCTAGCCAGGAGAGACATGAAACCAGAGGGATGACTGAAACAGCCTAATATGGACTTTTTAACTTTTTAACTTTTTTAACTTTTTATTTTTTTTTTAAACTTTTTTTATACCTTTTTTAAACTTTTTTTTTTACTTTTTTTTTACTTTTTTTGTTGCGGCTAAACGGGGTTGACGGCACCCAGCAGAGCAGCAATGTGTAGCGTGTACTCTCGGTCACGGGACAGGAGCTTACAGCCAACACCTCCTCTGGAGTCTCAGTACGTTCCACCCGCTGACTTGGACTAGTGGACTTCCTCCTCCTCCTCATCACTAAAAAGTGGTAGAGACTCCAAGGGCAGATCAAGGTTTGCCAAGAGTTCCCTGGCAGAAGGTGCCCCAAAGGTGAGAGGTTCTGTTCGTTTGTTAACCTGATGTACCTTGATATTTGCAGCACGGTGTTGGTGAACGGCTGGAAGACTGACCCCTTTCCTGTTTGCTCCAGGGTCAGACAAGGCTGCCCTCTATCACCTCTCCTTTTTGTTTGTGTTATAGAACTCTTCGCGGAGTCTATCCGCCAGAATGGAGAGATCAGAGGGATCACCGCACCAGGACACTTCGAGGTCAAGTGCTCGCTGTACATGGACGACGTGACCGTCTTCTGCGCTGACCGGCGTTCGGTGACTGCACTCGTCCAGACCTGCGAGGAGTTCGGACAAGCTTCAGGGGCCATGCTCTTCGGGGACTGGCAGCTGGCTTCTTCTGCCCCCTTCCCCTTTACCGTGAAACCAGACTCGGAGTCTGGTTCGGGAAGGAAGGCGCAGCCCTCAAGTCTTGGGAAGAACGCTTGGCCAAGGTGAATCTTGGATTGGACTATGGAGCCTCAGTTTTTTTAAACTTTATTTATAACTTTTTTTAAACTTTTTTTTGACTTTTTTTTGGCTGTGGGGTGACGTCACACATCTTGACTTTCACAGAAAACCAGGATACAAGGGATTATAGGAGTAATAATCCCTTGTATCCTGGTCTATTCTGTGAAAAAAGTACAGTTTTGCGTCGCCGTTGTAATTTTAACCAGATTCGTGACGAACTTTTTCAAAGTTCGAACCGAACTTTTGGCAAAGTTCGTAACTAATCTGGTTTGTTACGGTTCGGTTCACTCATCCCTAGTTCCAGCTAATTAATTGTGAGAGGTTCAATACTAACTTTTTTCTATTTGTTTTGCTGTAAATTACAAACAGTAGACAAAAGTTATTCAGCACCTCCTGCAAAATGAGGTAACAACGCAGGTGCACATTGCCATGGCTGAAAAGACAAAAGTAAAAGCAATAACAACGCGACAGCACTCTGAAAACCTAGAATATATGGACTAATACTATATTAATTATATAAAATGAATATGAAGTACTTAGCAAGTACTTTATATTTTGAACAAAATCATTTGTGTCCAACTGTCCATGCACCAGGGCAAGGTGAACTCAATCTGGATGGTAACCTACTCTATAATACCTCTATTTTTCCAGCAGGTCTCTGATTTCAAGGAGAGCAGAATTAAGCTATGTATGATACATATGGAGTGGGCCATAATTTGCTACTTTTTATGCCACTATAGTGGCATTAAGACATTAGTGAATGCTCCTCATTGCTTTTTTAATCACTTTTTGACCAATAGTTTTAACCTGGTAACTGTATGGTCACTGTAACACTGTTTTTGCTTAATCCTCATACTGTACTTGAATTACTTTGTGAAGATTCATAAAGTGGTCTAAAGTGGTCAGTAGTTTACAACCCATGGCTGCAAAACTACAAAACCTAGTGCACCCTAAAGCCAATATAGTTTTGAAACAGCTGGAAAAACACAGACAGTGACCACTGTGGGATAAGGTCTCTATTTGAAGAGTTTGTCCAGGTTGTTAATATTCATTGCCTATCCTCAGGATAGACCATCAATTTCTGGTTGGTGGAAGTCCAACTTCTGGCACCTTACCCCAGCTCCATCCACAGTGTAATGACAGAGCTGGTTAACGCAGTACATGTCCCATTGAAGGGAATGGAAGCAGTGCTGCAGTTACCAGCTCCATTCACTACAAAATTGATGTAGTGGTCTATTTTCAGCTACAACTTTTGGCGTCAAGCCTACTCTGGGGTGGGGTAGGGGGTGCTGATCAGACACCACTGATCTGGTATTAAAATCCTGGAATACCCTTTTAAAGGAAATGCTTCAGTATATAGCGTAAATAAGCATATTGTATATCCTATGTAAAATATACTGCACAGTATCTATATTTCCTTGGAAACAAAAGATGAATACAGAAGATTAACTCAGATCCCTGGACCACCATTAATAATTCCATGAAATATTACATGGATGAACCTTAAAATGGTTTCTCCAGTAATTTATTAGACTGGTGTGGCTCCAACACCTCGGACTCCCGCCAGTCAGCTGTTGGAGCTACGTGAGCGCCACAACCTTTTCCTTGGCCATATGATGTTACCATACATCAGTCACATGGCCTAGTTGCAGCTCAGCCCTCTTCAAGTCAATGGGGCTGAGCTGACATACCAAGCACAGCTGGTATACAATGTATGGGCTGTGCTTGGTAAGCTGCCAGGAGTCTGCATCACTCACCAGAGCTATGATGAGCATGGCAGCTCCCTGAAACAGCTGATCAGCAAGGGTGCTGGGACCCTAACCCCAGCTGGTGTGAAAATGATGAACTATTCTGAGGATAGCCAAAAACAGAAGAACACAGTTGGCACTACTACCTCTAGTAAGGTGGTATGGGTATATTGTGACCTCCTTAGCTGGGTGCTCAGCAGTGACATTTAGTCCATTACATAGAAAATATCCACGGCACTCACTGTCTTCTATATTGCATCACTTTAAAATCAGCGTAGAGAGTATAGACTCGCACAACATCACCGCTCCAAACAGCACAGCCTACGGCCGTTTTGCATCCTCTTTCTTTCTCTGTCATTGTCAGTAAGTGTGTATGCCATATTCCTGGCACGCTGAGTAACTGACCAGCCACTGGGAGTTATGTGCCAGTGAGTAGTAAGCGCTCGCTATTGTCAATGCAGGGAGCAGCTGTTGTACAGTACATAGGGACAGTTAATAACTGGTTAATTACTCACTGACACCGTTGGCCATGGAAAATCTATATTTAGGGTACACATATTAATCTATTGTCCAACTATGTGAGGCAGCAACGAGGGCAGAAGCCCAGCAGCTCCCTGCCGAGCTTGTCTTCTCCGTCGGTACTGCACTGTACTGTATTAGGAAGACGAATGTGCTTTAGTAACGCTCATTTAGAGAGTGCTGCTAAGAGACATTTCTAGGCAAGTTTTCTACTACAAATGTGCAAATTCTCAAAATAAACTATGTTAAGAAAATATTCCCTATCTAAGTTCCTACACATTAGCAAAAAAATAAAAATAAAAAAAAATAAATAAAATTACAATCTTGACAGTTACATTTTAAATGAGTAGAGCTGAGGAGCTGCTGACCATACCCCACCAACTTTTTGGCAAAGTGGCAAGGGTGCCAGTAAAAAAAGCTAAAACATGACAAATGTTGTTGCAAAATGGCACACTTGTGACAAAACTAGTGTAGAACATTGGCGTGCGACCCCCACAGTGTTTATGGTTAAAAAGCAACTTAAGTTGGGTATAAAAATCCATGTATAATCCCCAAACTAGTAAAATATGGAAGTTTCAATAATACTTTATGTGAAAAATTCTTACCTGTTCGCTGTCAGAGGCTCTATGTGCCATCAACAGTGTTTATTAAGGTATACTGATGTCACCTTACATGAATGTCTCGGACACAATAGCATCTGGGCAATGTTAATGTCTGCCGTCAAGTGGCCTACTGATATCATCAGCGTCATACCATTATGCCATTATACTGTAATGTGAATACTGGTAAGTGGTAGAGCACATACGTGGCCATGGCAATGAGTGGATATTATTAGTACATAATAACAAGTTCACTGGAAAGGTATGTGTTCTGCAAATGAAGGAACAAGGAATCAAAAGTCAAAAAAGAATGGATGGGCCATATGTATTGTCTAAGTATTCCTTATAGACTGATTAACAGAGTGTAGTCCCCAGGGAGCCAGGTCAGCGCAAACTAGAGTCTGGATTGAGTAGGTGCAGTGAGTGCAAAGAAAACTGAGAGAGGCAGCAGAGAGTGAAATGGCGTAAAGAGAGCTGAATAATGAGAGCAATGGCTCAATGGCAGACAGGGCATGTTCAAGTGTGCTGCTCACAGGCAGGTTGAGGGCCACACTGCCATGCAGTACGTACAGGCTGGGCTGAGGCAGAGCCACAGAGCAGAGGTGGCTCAAGCAGTACTTCCAGAGAATGATCTAAAGATTAGTAGGCCCAAGAGATGTCTGTGGTAGCTGTGAGTGTATCAAGTCAATATCACTCTTCAGTCTTGCTCCAGTAATGAGATCACGAGCCAGGCCAGCTAGCATGACAGGATGTCTCCTGTTATAGAGAGAGATGGTGCAGAGACAGCAAAGTATTGCCACATAGAGAGAGAAAGTACCCAGAAGAATGGATAGCTGCCACTTCAGAGTCAAGCAAGTTAGATGGTGTCATTCATTTTACCAATTCCATTGTTTACCACCACAAGAAGTGGTAGACTGAAAGAGACAAGGACTGGCCTGGCACAGCAGTTTCTGGCATATTATGGATTTATGTTGTTCCATTCATCCTTTCTGTGAGAACTACTACGTTTTGAACTCATCATTGTGAAAATAACCAGTAGTTGTGCTAGACATTTATAGATAACCAGGCTGATTTATGCCAAGAATTGTGCATGCATCCTGAGAGTTTGAGTAAGAATCTGTGTTGCAACATTCTTGTCGACAGAGTCCTGCACCCTTGCATCTTTTCCCCAGCTATTACAGCTATATGTGATAATGTAGACCAACTCATACATTGATTTATTTCCCTTTTTGCAAAGTAGAGGAAACTTTCTATATGGTGAGTCATCCAAGTCAGTTAAGTGGCTCCTAAGTACTGCCACTCATTTCTGTATAATCAATGCATCCTTAACGCAGACATCACATTGGCGAATACCCTCATTTGTCATCATCAACTCATTACCGGCCATTATAAAATGAATTCTCAAATAAACATTTAAGGCTATGAACACTTTCAGGGACTTTTTATAATGGTCTTTATTAAACATTTTCAGTAGTTTTTGTCATAAAAGGTAATATTTTAGTCTAGCTATAAACATCTTACTTTCACTTACATTTCATCTGGCAGCTATCTATAGTCCTTATCTGTGAAGTCTTGACAACTTAAGCCATATTCTTATCAGTTTGGTAAGAACTGAACTGAACTTTTTCCAGTCCATTCAGTGAGAGCCACCAGACAGTATAGTATACTACAAGAACTGAACTATAATGAGTGTTTATGAGCTGTCAGGAATCATATAAGGCTTCATATGAGCCATCAGCTGAGTTCCCTGTAGGTTTCTTGTAAAGTATTGTTTCTATTGTTTCTTTTATTATTCTGTATCTTGATATTGGTGTCCAAAAAGTGCATTTCAGTAAAGTTCAGTGTTAAACTGATTGTGGGATGAAAACTGATTGAAGCATTCATGGAATGTTTTTAATTGTTGTTCAAATCCAGTCCATATGATTATGATGCAATCAATTTTTATGGGGCAGGAGGACAGGAAGTCAATTTCAAGTTTGACCATGAACAGATTTGCACATTGTGTTGCTATTGCTTCACATTGCTGTACTGGTCTTCTGTATGTATATGTTTTCACCAAATGAAAAGTAATTATGGGTGATGATGAATTTTGTAAGTTTATATTCCAATATTCCATGACAGGATGTATTAAAAACCTGTGAGGTTTTTATAAAAAAAATAAAGCAATTGGCACCAAATCTGTAGTGTCTGAGGGATACCATCCAACTACAGTGGAAATCCAAATTACCAGAGCAACTAGGTTACCAAGGAGTGAGCTCTTAGAATGCAAACCAAAATAAGAAAATCATTCAGTACTGTAGTATTCACCTACAACCCAAATCTGGAAACTTTAAGGAGGGTATCTCACTAACGATGAGGGTTTGAAATCCATATTTGCATATCCCCACTCTTGTTTTTTATAGACAGCCCCCTAATCTCAAACACGAACATATTGATATGAGAAGGGAATTTCATCCATCTCAGAAGGAGAGGAGAGTCTAGGAATACAAGCTCATGACAAACTTTGACACACTCAGATCAAGAATTCATGTGTCATGTCCTTCTATATCTCAAGGAATGTACCCCTGAGACCACATGGGTTTATCGCATTCATTGACTGGATATCAATTAGAGAACAATAAGACTTTCCTTATCTATAATTATAGATAAGTGAATCGATTCGTTGATTCGTTGATTCGTATCGAATCTTGGGATTTTTTAGCTGCGAAGCGAATCCAAATATTAGGTGCTTCGCTTCGGCTTTGTACGCATTCGCTACGTAGTTTGTCCTATCAATTATACGCTATTGCTACGTATAAGTTACTCTATACGCTGTTGTGTACAAATTCAATTGATTTGCAATGCAGACTCCTCCCTGGTAGCCCCGCCCCCTTCTCCAGCGCGCAGTGAAGACGAGGCAACTCAGGAAATTAAGATGGCGACACAGCGAGGTCCTGACTGGGGAGGCATGGTGTGGGACACCGACCCCTATGAGGAGAAGGAACCGGAGGAGATCTACGTCTCTCAATATGTCCGGCAGCCTAAGAAGTCGGTTGAGGTGCCCGCTGAGGTGTTCACTTCGCTGGCTGACACGGCGGAGGCGGCAGAAGTTCCCGCTCCGCCGCAGAAGGACTACTCCCTTCGTCAAAATTCTATGGTCCCCGAGGCTGCTTTAACCCCAAGTTGCGCAGACGTGCGCCTCATCCCTTTTTTCCCCTTTTTCAGGTTATTGGGAAGCCCCTTGAAAGATGGTTTTTTAAGGAACCTTTGCTGCTATTTTTTTACCCATTTGGATTACAATTTTACCTATGTGGATTACAAATTGCAGCTGAGTTTGGGACTCTGCTCCAGTTCTATGACAAGCGTCAGAAAGAAGAAAAGAGACTTAAACGTGTCCGTGAGCATACTAGGTAGGTGATATTTAAAATGTTTACATTATACATATAATGTATTTGCACTACATTGTTTGCACTGGATTGTTTGCACTAATGTTTTTACCTTTCAGCAAAGTTTTCAAGTATGTTGCCCATTGTGTGTATTTCTTTACAGGTACCGCAATGGGTCCTCATATTCACTTTATAGTATAGTGGATGATTGTACTATGCCCATAGCCGGATAGACAGCACCTTACTTGTTCTACCTCAAATATACATACTGCCTCTGAGGGCGATTTCAGATCTGATTATTTACACTGGATCTGGCCCGGGGTCTGCAAGGTGTCAAAACTATGGCGCAAGCCTCGGATCACCTCCTTTTTATGCTGGTTCAGGTGGCGGTGTGTGCCATCGTAAATCGTAATCCTGGCGGTCCATCAGCCGGACTATGTATTTCAGCTGTGCAGCAGAGCTAAATGATGAGGATCGTCTGGATGCCATTTTTGAATATTCGATCTGCCTCTGAGGAGTGCACGCCGCGGCCTCTCGTCGTACGTTCCTGCGTATTACGTAATCGCGTACACAATAGTTCGCTGAGGATTCGTAAGCTATTTGTACGCTCATGCGTACGTCTTCTAAGAAGTTGAGTAACTGTACGTTTGTTATTAGTCCGCGAATGTTCGCTAATAGCACATAATAATGTATATTTTGTACACAAATATAACAAATCTATTAGTCGAATATACGAATCTTAGGAAAACTTCGGCGAATAATTTTTTCGATGATTCTCTCATCTCTGTCTATAATCCTTATCTATAATTAGAACAACAATTTTACTGCTACTGCTATATTGATCTGCTTAACATCATCTACCTCATTATTTCCATGTACTTCGGTTTATAAATATGTGACGAATACCAAACCTCACAGTCCCATCTGACTTCAACTACGTTGAGTTTACGTGGTGCGGTTTTGTCACTGGTTTCCAAGACATGATGTTATGCCCTCCCTAGGAGCACGTAAGGTCATCTTGGTACAGTTTACACAGACGCCTCCTGTCCACGCAGGCACAGGTGAGAAACCAACCCGCAGTAACGTATAACTATGCCAAAACACGGAGATGAGGATTCGTGATTGAGATACAAGAACAGCACAGGATTAAATTATATATTTAATCGCCTTAAGGGCGCACTAGACACAGTATATACATAGAGAACATATACAGTGGTTGGATGTGCAAATATAGGTGGTATGATACAACATAGTTGCAACTTGCAACTCGACCGCCTCCAAACTTCTGGCACTCGCTTCCTCCTTCGGCCTCTCCCAGTGGTCTTCCGCTCCCACCCACAGAGATGGTCATACTCTAGATCTGATCTTTACTCGCCTCTGCTCCTTATCTAACCTTTCTAATTCGCCACTCCCCCTATCTGACCACAACTTACTCACCTTCTCTTCTCTGGTCTCTTCTGCTGCTCCTCCGGTCCACACACTAGCACACCCCTGCAGGAACCTTAAACATCTCGACTTTCACCTACTTTCGGAATCTCTTCACCTCTCTCCAACATTCATTCCCTCAAAGACCCCGATGCTGCCACCACTCTGTATAACACCACAATAGCTACAGCCCTGGACTCTGTTGCCCCCCTCACACTCCACAAATCCCTGAAAATCAACAGACAACCCTGGCACACAGACCTGACCAAGAAACTCAGACAAGCTTCCAGAGCTGCTGAGCGGCAATGGAAGAAATCCCATTCAAAGGATCACTTCACCACATACAAGCAATCCCTCCTCATTTTCAAATCATCACTCTCTGATGCAAAACAGGCCTACTTCTCATCTCTAATATCTTCTCTGTCCCACAACCCCAAACAACTGTTCAACACTTTTAACTCTCTTCTCCGTCCACCGGCGCCCCCACCTTCACCTCTTATCTCAGCAGAGGACTTTGCCACATACTTCAAACAATAGATTGTCAACATCAGAGAAGGCTTCAGTGCACAGTCCCCTCAGCCCCTCTACATAACTGCTCAGTACTCTTCCACCAAAACCTGCTTCTCCACAATTACAGAAGAATACCTTTCCACCCTACTCTCCAGATCACATCTCACCACCTGCGCACTTGACCCAATCCCATCCCACCTCATTCCCAACCTCTCCTCAGTGTTCATCCCAGCCCTAACTCATCTCTTCAACCTATCACTGACCTCTGGTGTCTTCCCCTCTGGTTTTAAACACGCTACAATTAAACCCATCCTTAAAAAACCCTCACTCGACCCATCTTCTCTGTCCAGCTATCGCCCCATATCACTTCTGCCATATGCCTCAAAGCTACTTGAGCAACATGTCCATTCAGAACTGTCCTCTCACCTCTCCTCCTGCTCACTCTTTGACCAACTACAGTCAGGCTTCCGACCCCACCACTCGACTGAAACTGCCCTTACAAAAGTCACCAATGATCTGCTAGCAGCCAAAACCCAAAAACATTACTCTGTTCTCCTCCTCCTTGACCTGTCCTCTGCCTTTGACATCGTCGACCACTCCCTTCTACTACAAACTCTCTCGTCTCTTGGCATCACTGACCTGGCCCTCTCATGGATTGCATCATACCTCACAGACCGGACATTTAGCGTCTTCCACTCTCACGCCACCTCCTCCTCTCATTCCCTCTCTGTTGGTGTCCCACAAGGCTCAGTCCTAGGTCCCCTGCTCTTCTCTATCTATACCTTTGGCCTGGGACAGCTCATAGAGTCCCATGGCTTTCAGTATCACTTTTATGCTGATGACACACAAATCTACCTCTCTGGTCCAGACATCGCCACCTTATTATCCAGAGTCCCACAATGCCTATCTTCAATATCCTCTTTCTTTTCCTCACGCTTTCTAAAACTTAACATGGATAAAACAGAATTTATCATCTTTCCACCATCTTGCACAGCCCTCCCAACAGACCTATCTATCACCATCAACGACTGCACACTCTCCCCTGTTAAACAGGTCCGCTGCCTTGGAGTGACCTTGGATTCTGCACTCTCCTTCAGACCACACATCCAAGCCCTTTCCACCACCTGCCGCCTCCAACTCAAAAATATCTCCCGTATCCGTGCGTTCCTCAACTATGAGTCTGCCAAAGTACTAATACATGCCCTCATCATCTCCCGCCTAGACTACTGCAACATTCTACTCTGTGGCCTTCCATCTAGCACCCTAGCCCCCCTCCAATCTATCCTCATCTCTGCTGCCCGACTAATCCACCTCTCACCCGGTTACTCCTCTGCCTCTCCCCTTTGCCAATCCCTTCACTGGCTCCCCATTCCCCAGAGAATTCAGTTTAAAATACTAACAAATACATACAAGGCCGTCCACAACCTGTCCCCTCCCTACATCTCAGAACTACTCTCCCGATACATCCCCACACGTAATCTCCGATCCTCACAAGACCTCCTTCTCTCCTCCACTCTTATCAACTCTTCACACAATCGCCTCCAGGATTTCTCCCGCGCAGCCCCAATACTTTGGAACTCTGTACCCCAACATATCAGACTCTCACCTACAGTGGAATCCTTCAAAAGAAATCTGAAAACCCACCTCTTCAGACAAGCCTACAACCTGTGACCCTGCTGCTGCTACACTGCCATGACCAGCTTTACCCTCACCTACTGTGTCCTCCCATACCGCATAGATTGTAAGCCTTCACGGGCAGGGCCCTCTCTCCTTCTGTACCAGTCTGTAACTTGTTTGTCCTAGAGCAATTGTCTAGACTATGTATGTAAACCCCTTTTAACATGTACAGCGCTGTGGAATGAATGGCGCTTTAATAATAAATAATAATAATAATAACATAGTTACACATATTAAAAGTCAGTTACCAGGTGGATGAATAGTCCTTTGCGTTATGATGAGTCCTGGTTTGTTGTAATGCTTGGCTGTAGTCACATGGGGGCAGTGATGTCAACAGTTGGTCCACAGTCCCTCCAAACACATTACTCGATATGACCCCCTTCAGAGAAAGACTCCTCCTTCCTGGTCCTGGTAGCCAAAACACCCACAAAACCCATTATGGCCCATAGCTCCAGACCGGAAGGTGACAGGGAGATGGTTCTGGTACCAACGGATCTGCCTGGGTTCCGGGTACAAGTGGAGACCAAACATGGCACCATTATAAGGTTCTTGCTGGGAGATCTCTGTATCTCCCCTTCCTGGCACCCGACCCCCAAACTACGACCAGGGGCATGTCCGCCTTTGTCCCTGGGTCGCAGATATGTGATTGATGGGCAATTCATAATTCCTTATGAACTCCCGGTTCCATGATGTCTGAAGGATTTGAGTGATCTGGGTAAAAAGTTGACAACCCCTGCTGGGGGGGGTTCCTATTGGATGACTTGTCCTCCGTGCTGGCTAATTGAGGTGTGAATTGTACACATGTGGCCGCATCATTCCCTATTCTATCTCACAGCAAATGGCTGGAATTAGATCATGGCTTGCATCAGATCATAATTCCACATTCTTCACAACTGTCTTAATAGGCGTCTGTGGAAAAGGCCCAAGTAGCCTCGAAAGCTTGCAATTGTGTCATCATCTTTTCAGTTAACCATTAAAAGGTATCAACCACTGAGGAATCTCAATCCTATTTTTTTTTATCTTCATAGCCTTTAAGGAAATTCTAGATACCTTACATATTTTTAGATTTCATTCAGTAACCTAATATAGTATATTAAATACAGTAGATTCATAACCAGAGTGTATAGACATCTGAGGAAATACTATTGTATTTTATCCATCACAGTTTTAGTGAAGAACCCAATTATGGCTAAGTTTGAAACTGAAACAAGTTATAAGTGGTAAAGAGTATGCCGTGATGCAGATCATAATGATTTTTATGGTTTCATTAATATCACTTTTGTGGTGATAGCACTTACATCACTTTCATGACCTTCTCTAAGGTTATATGTAAGATCTTGCTGGATGTCTTCTACAAACTTATGTGCATATTCAGGGTAAAAGTCCAAAACTTCATAAAGGCCTTTGAGGATGATACACTGAAGATCGCAGTAGGTCAGTGCCTTGACATCTGCATTCGTTTTAATGACTTGATCTTTAATTGGTAGATTTGCTCCAATTAAATCACCTTTACCTATATAGAACAGAGGCAAAGTTAAAAGAATACTGTACAATTTTCAGGGGTAATTCTGAAATACAGATGGCTCTAAATGCTTAATATTAAAGAGGCTCTGTCACTAGGTTTTAACCTATGTATTTAAATACATAGGTTAAAACCCCTTGACTTCTACAGTTAGAACATACCTTTATTGCAGAGTACAGCGCAGCGGTTGTGCTGAAAAAAGACCTTTAATCTTTATGTTAATGAGCCTTCGGAGCACCGGGGGGCGGGCTCTTTCTTCCTGAGCACCGCTTCTTCACCGCCCCCCAGGTCCCGAGGCTCTCTCCGATGCCGACGTCCACGCCCCTTTGCAAACTGATTGACAGCGCTAGGCCGTTTGGCCTAGCGCTGAAATCCCGCCGGCGCATGCGCAGAAGCGCTTGCAGTTCCGAACACCGCAAGCGCTTCCATCCTTGTGCGCACGCGCCGTCACTTCCGGGTTCAGCGAAGTGACGGCGCGTGCGCACAAGGATGGAAGCGCTTGCGGTGTTCGGCACTGCAAGCGCTTCTGCGCATGCGCCGGCGGGATTTCAGCGCTAGGCCAAACGGCCTAGCGCTGTCAATCAGTTTGCAAAGGGGCGTGGACGTCGGCATCGGAGAGAGCCTCGGGACCCGGGGGGCGGTGAAGAAGCGGTGCTCAGGAAGAAAGAGCCCGCCCCCCGGTGCTCCGAAGGCTCATTAACATAAAGATTAAAGGTCTTTTTTCAGCACAACCGCTGCGCTGTACTCTGCAATAAAGGTATGTTCTAACTGTAGAAGTCAAGGGGTTTTAACCTATGTATTTAAATACATAGGTTAAAACCTAGTGACAGAGCCTCTTTAAGCTTCACTTTCTAAATATCATGTGATAGATACTGTTAGTATATTTACATAAATTATGTTTCCTATACCTAATTAATGTTCCATCTTTATATCCCTAAAAAGACCACTAGAGAACAAGAATGGGTATTATTTAAAGGGGTATTCCGGTTTTAATTATTACATTTATTTAGAGAATAGGATGTTGAACATTTTTTTAATATACATCTATATAAAGTTTTCATCTCAGACCTTTATTATATCCATACTGTAGCCTCTCTCAAAATAAAAAAAAATGGCACAGTACATTTTAGTCCTGTAAAATGCATCAATAGGAGAGGTGGATAGGACAAAACTTGGCAACAGTCATGTGTGCCATCATGTACCTTCACAAGTATCATGTGACCTGGCTTTCACTTAACTGCCCAGGTATCTAACAAGTGATTAGTAGTGCATGGGCCCTGGCTATCGGGTGCGGAAAAAGCACTAAAGGTTTGTGTGTTTGTTTGAACTTAAAACATGTTTGTATATTGAATGCAGGATTTTCAAGGCCCAAAAACCCCTTTAAGTGACAGTGACAGGCCCATAGTAGAAACGTATATCAGATTCAAGTAAGCATGGTCAGACTAATGTAAACCTCTAAACTATAGTGACAAAAGCCTTGCCACTTCAACTAATGCTCAGGTATTTTTGGGTGTCCATACACATGGAAGGCCATTGACTATAATTAAAGCTGAGCAAAGCAGACAGGATATGAGGTAGCAGAAAACTTTCCTAGCACCAATAACTTTTCATTCTAGACATATTTCTTACCAATATGTCATCCATTGTCTTTTATTACACATAAGTACATACATAAAGATTAATTATCTGAAGAAAAGTGAAGTGTTGTTTTGTAACAAAAAAACTCAGTGGACCTCAGCCTTCTTGAAATTTGGGATGCCCATCTATAGCACATGGTGCGATTGGAATACCCCTTTAAACATTATTAGTTAACAGTGAACTAAGAGTAGTGTTCATTAGGACATTGCGGATATGTGACTGTACAGTCATGTGAATAACAAGTCAGAAATCAGTCATTTGAAGCAGTTATAGTCATTTGCAACTTCAGTGATGAAGTCTTGAGCAACTTAAAAATATAAAATCACATATCAGATATTAGCAGTTTCCCAACTCATGTTAATTCTGTATTTCACTGCAAATTAATTTAAAAATAACTGCAATTCCTTAGCCGAAGAGCTAATGAGCAGCTGTCAAGTGAAGAACACACAATCATCTCAAAATTTTGCATCATTATGGTATCATACTTTGTCTATAGCTGAAGAACTCGTCATTTGGGATATTGTGAAGACTGGTGCACTTTTAAATACTAGATGTGATTTGACTCAATTGATTTTAAGTAGTAAAAATCTTACTTGTTTTACTTTGATGACAATATAAGTATTTTTCATGTATATTGTCAAGAGTCATTTGAAAGACTATATACAGTATATAAAGTTTTAGGCAGGTGTGGAAAAAGCCCAAAAGTAAGAAAGCTTTCAAAAATAGAAGTGGTATTTTTTAGTTTTATCAATTAACAAAATGCAAATTGAATAATCAAAAGAGAAATCTGAATCAAATGAATATTTGGACCACCCCTTTCTCTAAAAAAAACAACAACAATTCTTCTAGGTACACTTGCACACAGTTTTTGACAGAACTTGGCAGGGAGCATATTACAAATATCTTGGAGAACTAACCATAGATCTTCTGTAGATGTAGGCTTGCTCAAATCCTTCTGTCTCTTTATATAATCCCAGACAGACTGGATGGTGTTAAGATCAGGGTTGAGTGGGGGCTATAGAATCATTTCCCAGACTCTTTGAACTTGCTGGAGAGCAAATAAGGCACCTCCCTGAGTACACCCTTAATCCTGACCAAAACTGCAATTCCATTTGCTGAAATGCAGCCAAAAACTTGCAGGGGACATACTCTATGCTTTAATGTTGACTGCAGACACTCATTATTGTACAGCACTCCAGCCCTTTGGAGAAAAAAACTGCCTTCTGTTACAGCCAATTATTTTAAGTTTTGAATTATCAGTCCAAATCTGCTGCAGTTTTTTTGTATTCCAGTTCCTATGTTTTCGTGCATAGTTTAGTCACTTGACCTTGTTTCCATGTTGGAAGTTTGGCTTTTTGGATGCAATTCTTCCATAAAGACCACTTCTGGCCAGATTTCCCTTAGTTTGAACAGTAGATTAGTGTATTGAGGTCCAGTGGCATACATAGAGAAGTAAGGGCCTAATAGCAAGGATCAAACCAGACAGGACAGAAGGGTTTCTGCCTAAACCCATTTAAATGACCCTTGGGACATTTTTCCACTGCCTCATTTGCTAAAAGCTGTTCCTTTAGAGGTTAGAGTCCCGCCCAAGTTTTCACCCCCAGTAGAAGAGGAGATGATCCCAACTGGGCCCTCTCTTGTCCTGGGCCCCATAGCAGTCGCATGGTGTGCCACTATGGTAGTTATGCCCCTGCCAGGGTCCCACTGGACAGTTCTGAGCAGATGGCACTGCTGGACATCTTCTGACTTCGAAGGAAAGTAAGCATGTTGTGTCTTGCAAGCTTGGGGCTGTATTTCAGCATATGGAGTTGGGGATTTAGTTAGGATTAAAGAAGTGCTAATGATGATCTATCTTTAGGACAAGTCATCATTATCACATCGATGAGGTCCAAGTCCTGGCAGCCTCACTGATTAGCTGTTTCAGGGAGCCACCAATACACAGTATAGCAACACAATACACAGTATAGTGGCTGTGCTTGATATTGCAGCTCAGCCTTATTCACTTCAATGGGAATGAGCTGCAACTGAGCCATGTGACTGATGTATGGTGATGTCACATGGCCTAGGAAGAGGCCATGTCACTCACTGAGTACCAGACCTCTTGTAACAGCTGATTGTCAGGGGTCTGGGGTGTCGGACCCCACTGATCTGATATTGATGATCTATCATGTAGATAGGTCATACATATTATTGGTGTCCTCAATGGTAGGAGTTACAGGCAGCTATTACTTCATTATACAATACCACCAGGAAGGCATCTGATTGGCTCCAAATTTATTCTGCAGCAAGACAACAACCGCAAACATGCAATGTCTTTAAGAACTTTATTCAGCGCAAAAAAGAACAAGGAGTCTTGAAAGTGATGATATGGCCTCCACACAGCTCTGATCTCAACATCATTGGGTGTGTCTTGGATTGCATGAAAAGACAGAAGGATTTGAGCAAGCCTACATCCACAGAAAATCTGTAGTAAATTCTACACGATGTTTGGAACAACCTTAATGTCAAGTTCCTTCAAAAACTGAGTAACTCAATTGAGATGGTTTGGGGTGAGTTGGACCATAGAGTGAAGGCAAAGAAGACAAGTGCTTAGTACTTCTAGGAGCTTGTTCAAGATTGTTAGAAAAACATTTCAGGCGACTACCTCATGAAACTGGTTGAGAGAATGCCAAGAACATGCAAAGCTGTCATCAAAGCAACAGGGATCTACTTTGAAGAGTCTAAAATATTAACCATATTCTGGTTTGCTTAACACTTTTCTGTTTCCTACCTAATTTAATATGTGTTTCTTCATCATTTTCATGTGTTCACTATGAATCTACAATGGGTTCAGCATGACACTTTGATCAGTCTGCAGTTACACAGCCCCATAAACAGCAAACTGTGATACCCTGAGTATTCTGACATTCTATCATAAGCAGCATCAGCCTTTTCAATTTGTGCTACAGTAGCTATGTGGGATAGGACTAGATGGGTTGGTCTTAGCTCACTTCATGCATCAATGAGCTTTGTCAAGGACGTCCTTTCATAAGGGATTGCCCAATGTAAACAGCCCCTATTTAAAGGTAAAGTGTCTATATTATATAACTACACAGTCTACAATTCAATAAAATACAGTATTTTACATTTTTACATTACATTATTGAAGATAAGATGAAGCAGATATTATGGCTAGATATTATATTGGTAGAAATATGTATTACACTGTAAAAAGTTTTTCATAAAATATTACATTTTGTGCATTCTTCTATCTTTTGCCAATCATGCACCATTGCCTCACGGTTTTTAAAAAGAAACTCATCATTGTGTTGTTATTGTTCATCTCTATCATAATGCAAGAGAATTGGGCCATATTGCTACTTACAAGTTGCTGAAACCATGAACCACTAGTGGTCAAAAAACATACGTACTGAATTTTTCGTAACTGTTGCAGAAAGTGACAAGCTGGAATGCAACTTCATTCACTTTTATTTTGTTGCAATGTATAGTACAATAGCATCATCATGATGATCTCTTTAGGCGCGTGATGTGTGTTGTGGACAAAGTCGCCATATTATAAAAGTGTAATAAATCATAATCATCATATAACTGAAGACTCTTGTTCTTTGGCAACAGCAGTAAAAGTACATACCTAGTATAGCCAAAACCATTCCATCTTTTAAAACTTCCATGGAACCTGAGCACACCAAGTAAATTGCCTGCAATGCATCTCCCTGCCGGAGTAGGTACTCTCCAGGAGCACAGAAGGAAGTTTTGATATGCAGAGACAAAGACCTGAGGCATCCGCGGCTAGCGCTCTCAAATAGAGACAGTTGTAGAATCTCCTTGTTCAAATGCATGGTTATATCTGAACGTAGCTCATCTGGAAATTCTTTCAGGAGCTGTCAAGATACAGACAAGGACTTAATGCAGTTAGAAATATATTTTTAAGGTTTAGAAGATAGAAGCTTTCAACCATTTAGCTTAGCAACAAATCTCACCTACATAGTTTTTGACTTGGAAACTTTCCATTGTTAAGAATAAATGGTTGTACAGATACTGTGGAAATGAAACTTAAAATTGAGAGATGCTATGAAATTCAGCCTTAATATTTACCTACTACAGTATGTACATATAGAACAGGGATCAGCAACCTCCAGCACTCCAGCTATTCTGAAACTACAACTGCCAGAGTGTTCCATTCACTTCTATGGGCATTAGAAGAACAGGCGAGCATGTTTAAAGGGATTCTGTCACCACCATTTTACAAATTAAGTTATTTATACCATCGGATTCATCTAGTCATATGGAGTTCTAAATGGTAATTGTTATAGGGCATAGATGCAGATTTGAGGTAAAAAAAACGATTTTTAGCAGCTGTCAGTCACTTACTATAAGGAGCCCAAGGGGAGTTGACAAGCATTGCAAGAGCCCGGGCTCGGCGATTCCTTGGAGCCCAGGACCGCCCACCTATTTAATATTCACTTCACTGAGTGAGTCAGTGAAGCTCCGGCGCAGCTGAAATCCCGCGCAGGCGCAGTACATCAGGTGAGGCCGCTGCCCACAGACCGCACGGGCGCAGTCCTCTTTATGTACTGCGCCTGCGCGGGATTTCAGCCGCGCCGGAGCTTCACTGACTCACTCAGTGAAGTGAATATTAAATAGGTGGGCGGTCCTGGGCTCCAAGGAATCGCCGAGCCCGGGCTCTTGCAATGCTTGTCAACTCCCCTTGGGCTCCTTATAGTAAGTGACTGACAGCTGCTAAAAATCGTTTTTTTTACCTCAAAACTGCATCTATGCCCTATAACAATTACCATTTAGAACTCCATATGACTAGATGAATCCGATGGTATAAATAACTTAATTTGTAAAATGGTGGTGACAGAATCCCTTTAAACGCTGGGAGTTGTAGTTTCACAGCAGCTGGAGTGCCTAAGGTTGCTGATCTCTGGTATAGAAAATAGACTACTTCCCTTTACTTCTAATGGACATGAATACTACATTTCTTTGTACCAGTAAAACTTTTTCTGAATTATTGTTGTGTTGATTGAATATCCCAATAAACTATAATAAATACTAACTTCAGCAGTGCCCACTGTATGCACTACAGTTTGTATCAAACTATATAATGTCAATGGGCTGGTCCGCCTTGTAGGTCATCAATATCAGATGGATGGGTGTGTACCATTCTTATTTGAAATAAGTTAATAAGTTAATGTTTTACCACGTGACAACTACACTGTGTAGTACAATAAGCATGATTATTTTGTTTACAGTCAATGAAATTCTAGTAGGATTAAGTTGTGGCACAGTGTAAGAGATATATAGTATCACTCCAATAGGGGCTTTTTTGTACTTTTTAGAAAAACTTATCACTGCCATTTTTATTATAAAACACTAATAATTTCTATTTCAAAGTTAGCATTTCCTGCAGTATCATTGCCTCACACTGTGATTATTTTATTGTCTTTGTTTACTTTTTTGACCAATTAGTATTTGCATGATTGTTAGGATTTTATATTTTTGTAAGTGACATTACTAGAGATGAGCGAGCACTAAAATGCTCGGGTGCTCGTTATTCGAGTCGAACTTTTCCCGATGCTCGGGTGCTCGTTTCGAATAATGAACCCCATTGAAGTCAATGGGAGACTCAAGCATTTTTGCAGGGGACCAAGGCTCTGCCTAGGGAAGGCTGGGTGAAAACCTGGAAACCTCAGAAAATGATGGAAACACCACGGAAATGGACAGGAAACAGCAGGGGCAGCATGCACGGATGCCTCTGAGGCTGCCTAATCCCACCATTACCCCTAATTCTCCTAGTGGGTCATGTGTGGTATCGATTCTTCTCAGTTTAATACCGTATACGTCCCCTATCTTGGGAACCTATATTTCATGGATTTTTCGACTACGGAAAAGGAAAAGGAGCTTGCTCTGGCCAGGGGAGTGTCTTTGCAACTGCAGCTAAGGGGACGTGTCCATGCTCTGCCTATCACAGGTCAGGAGGCAATTAAAAGAAGAACCAAAAAAAAACATCAGTACAATATCTAATACGTCCCCTATCCGGGTAAATTGTTTGGAGAGAGGGCCTGTAGGTGGGGGGGAGGCTGGGGGGAAGGAGGTTTATCTGAAAGAGCCAGAGGAGTGCTCCCTGGGCTAGCGTGTGTGGTGGTGACAACAGCCAGATGGATTTGGAAAAACTCTAGCATCAACCGGTACGGTATCGATTTTTCTCAGTTTAAAATCGTATACGTCCCCTATCTTGGGACCATATATTTCATGGATTTTTCGACCACGGAACAGGAAAAAGAGCTTGCTCTGGCCAGGGGAGTGTCTTTCCAACTGCAGCTAAGGGGACGTGTCCATGCTCTGCCTATCACAGGTCAGGAGGCAATTAAAAGAAGAACAAAAAAAAACATCAGTACAATATCTAATACGTCCCCTATCAGGGTAAATTGTTTGGAGAGAGGGCCTGTAGGTGGGGGGCAGGCTGGGGGGAAGGAGGTTTCGCTGGAAGAGCCAGAGGAGTGCCCCCTGGGCTAGCGTGTGTGGTGGTGACAACAGCCGGATGTAGTTAGAATGACGACGCAGGACCCCAACTTAAAAATTTAGCATCAACCGGTACAATTGTCAATTATGAGCTCGATCAAGTGTGGCATGACTTTTTAGATGGAGATTGCATGTGGTCACGTACTCCCTGGAACCCCATAGTCACCCCTTCTCAGATGTGCTAGCCCAGAACATTCTCTGCCCCAATTCGCAAGACCTTTTGCAGTCTCCGTGTGCTGACAGTGTGGATTTACCAGTGTTGTCTGAGGAGGTGGTGGACAATGGCGAGACACAGGTGTCAGGGGGTGAGGTAGTTTTATGGGAAGCAAGTTACAGTGGGGACTCCTTGGGGGGACTTTCTCATGATGGGCCAGATTCTACTTGGGTGGATCAGGCACAGGAACAGATCAATTTTCTTTTTTTTTTGAGTTTATTTAACCTTTATTTAGCAAAAATAACCACAGAGATATTTATTCGTTATCTTCGCTGCGCAGTCTGGCGTTGGGGTTCGTCACTTTGATGGCGAGCTGTGACGTTCTCTCCACAATGGTCTTTAGGTTCTTAGATGGAGACGTTGTGGGCGATTTCTGCACAGAAGGACTTGTTGCTCATCAACAGAACCTCGAGCTCCTTGACATTGTGGACCAGGAATTTGCGGAACCCTGTGGGCAGAATGTGTTTGGTCTTCTTGTTGCTACCGTATCCAATGTTGGGCAATATAGATACGCAGGTAATATTATTTTTCACACCTATCCCAAAAATAAAATTTACGCAGTTTGCGCAAATAAAACTGGAAACTGGAACTGGAGAGAGGGCCTGTAGGTGGACCTCCGGAAAAATTGTTTGGAGAGAGGGCCTGTAGGTGGACCTGCGGAAAAATTGTTTGAAGAGAGGGCCTGTAGGTGGACCTCTGGAAAAATTGTTTGGAGAGAGGGCCTGTAGGTGTGGGGGCAGGCTGGGGGGAAGGAGGTTGAGCTGGAAGAGCCAGATGAGTGCCCCCTGGGCTAGCGTGTGTGGTGGTGACAACAGCCGGATGTAGTTAGAATGACGACGCAGGACCCCAACTTAAAAATTTAGCTTCAACCGGTACAATTGTCAGTTATGAGCTCGATCAAGTGTGGCATGACTTTTTAGATGGAGATTGCATATGGTCACGTAATCCCTGGAACCCCATAGTCACCCCTTCTCTGATGTGCTAGCCCAGAACATTCTCTGCCCCAATTCGCAAGACCTTTTGCAGTCTCCGTGTGCTGACAGTGGGGATTTACCAGTGTTGTTTGAGGAGGTGGTGGACAGTGGCGAGACACAGGTGTCGGGGGGTGAGGTAGTTGAAAGTGAAGCAAGTTACAGTGAGGACTCCTTGGGAAGACTTTCTCATGATGGGACAGATTCAACTTGGGTGGATCAGGCACAGGAACAGATCAATTTTTTTTTTTGCGTTAATTTAACTTTTATTTAGCAAAAATAACCACAGAGATATTTATTCGTTATCTTCGCTGCGCAGTCTGGCGTTGGGGTTCGTCACTTTGATGGCGAGCTGTGCCGCTCTCTCCACAATGGTCTTTAGGTTCTTAGATGGAGACGTTGTGGGCGATTTCTGCACAGAAGGACTTGTTGCTCATCAACAAAACCTCGAGCTCCTTGACATTGTGGACCAGGAATTTGCGGAACCCTGTGGGCAGCATGTGTTTGGTCTTCTTGTTGCTACCGTATCCAATGTTGGGCAATATAGATACGCAGGTAATATTATTTTTCACACCTAGGGCCTGTAGGTGGAACTCCGGAAAAATTGTTTGGAGAGAGGGCCTGTAGGTGGACCTCAGGAAAAATTGTTTGGAGAGAGGGCCTGTAGGTGGAACTTCGGAAAAATTGTTTGGACAGAGGGCCTGTAGGTGGACCTCCGGAGAAATTGTTTGGAGAGAGGGCCTGTAGGTGGAACTCCGGAAAAATTGTTTGGAGAGAGGGCCTGTAGGTCGAAATCCGGAAAAATTGTTTGGACAGAGGGCCTGTAGGTGGACCTCCGGAAAAATTGTTTGAAGAGAGGGCCTGTAGGTGGACCTCCGGAAAAATAGTTTGAAGACAGGGCCTGTAGGTGGACCTCCGGAAAAATTGTTTGAAAAGAGGGCCTGTAGGTGGACCTCCGGAAAAATTGTTTGGAGAGAGGGCCTGTAGGGGGCCCTCCTGAAAAATTGTGGTAAAAGAGTGCCAGTTGGACCTCTGAAAAATGGCGTTTTTTTGGTCAGCGTTAGGCAAAGACGATATGGAGGAGGAGGAGGAGTAGAGAAGAGGAATCGGATACATAAGTAATGTTAAATTTTAGCTGCTTTCCCCCGGAGGAGATTTGAATTCCGGTGAAATCCAGGCTTTGTTCATTTTAATAAGCGTCAGCCTGTCAGCGCTGTCAGCGCTGTCAGTTGACAGGCGTGTATGCTTATCGGTGATGACGCCACTAGCTGCACTGAATACCCGCTCTGACAGCACGCTAGTGGCAGGGCAGGCCAGCACCTCCAAGGCGTACAGCGCCAGTTCAGGCCACGTGTCCAGCTTTGAAACCCAGTAGTTGTATGGAGCAGAGTGATCGCTACGGACGTTGGTATGGTCAGCTAGGTACTCCCTCACCATCTTTCTGTACAGCTACCCCCTACTCTGCCTAGACTGGGGACAGGTGACAGTGTCTTGCTGGGGTGACATAAAACTGGCAAAGGCCTTGGAGAGCGTTCCCCTGCCAGTGCTGGACAAGCTGCCTGCTCGCCTCCTCTCCCCCGCTACTTGGCCCACAGAACCATGCCCTCTGCCGCTAGCGGCGTCGGATGGGAAGAATTGTTTCAGCTTGTGCACCAGGGCCTGTTGATATTGATTCACTCTCATACTCCTTTCCTCTGCAGGGATGAGAGTGGAAAGGTTCTGCTTGTACCGTTGGTCCAGGAGAGTGAACACCCAGTAATCGGTGTTTGAAAAAATTCTTCTAACGCGAGGGTCACGGGATAGGCAGCCTAACATGAAGTCTGCCATGTGCGCCAGAGTCCCAACACGCAAGAATTCCCTCTCCTCACTGGCCTGACTCTCCATTTCCTCCTCCTCCTTCTCCTCCTCTTCAGCCCATACACGCTCAAGAGTTAAGGACTGAGCACTGGTACCTTCTACTGTCTCAACGACATTCTCCTTCTCTTCCTCCTCATCCTCATCCCCCTCCTGCGATACGCGCTGAGAAACAGACGGGAGGGTGCTCTGGCTATAAAGCGAAGTATCTTCCTTCACCGTCTCTTGAGACAAGCGCAAAGCATCTGACTTGATGCTGAGCAGTGAGTTTTTCAACAGGCAAAGCAGCGGGATGGTGAGGCTGATAATGGCGGCATCGCCGCTGACCATCTGTGTTGACTCCTCAAAGTTGCTCAACACCTGGCAGATATCAGACATCCACGTCCACTCCTCATTGTAGACTTGAGGAATCTGAGTGACCTAACTACCAGTTCTGGTGGAAGTTGACATCTGGCAGTCTACAATCGCTCTGCGCTGCTGGTAAACTCTGGATAACATGTTTAATGTGGAATTCCATCTCGTGGGCACGTCGCACAACAGTCGGTGAGCGGGCAGTTCTAGGCGGCGCTGCGCTGCCCTGAGAGTGGCAGCATCTGTGGTCGACTTGCGGAAATGCGCACAGATGCGGCGCACCTTGGTGAGCAAATCAGACAGATTGGGGTATGTCTTGAGGAACCGCTGAACTTTTAGATTGAACACGTGGGCCAGGCATGGCACATGTGTCAGTCTGCCGAGTTGCAGAGCCGCCACCAGGTTACGCCCGTTGTCACACACAACCATGCCTGGCTTGAGGTTCAGCGGTGCCAGCCACACATCGGTCTGCGCCGTGATGCCCTGTAACAGCTCTTGGGCGGTGTGCCTTTTGTCACCTAAGCTCAGCAGTTTGAGCACCGCCTGCTGGCGCTTACCCACGGCACTGCCGCTGTGCCTAGAGCTACTGACTGAAGGCGCCGTGCCCACGGATGGTAATTCGGTGGAGAAGGAGGAGGAGGGGTCGGAGGAGGAGGCATAGTACGTCTGAGAGACCGTGACCGAGGTAGGCCCAGCAATCCTCGGTGTGGGCAGTACATGAGCGGCCCCAGGGTCATTCTCAGTCCCAGCCTCTACAAAGTTAACCCAATGTGCCGTCAGTGAGATATAGTGTCCCTGCCCGGCAGCACTTGTCCACGTGTCCGTGGTTAGGTGGACCTTCTCAGAAACAGCATTGGTCAGGGCACGGATGATGTTCTGTGACACGTGCTGGTGTAGGGCTGGGACGGCACATTGGGAAAAATAGTGGAGGCTGGGGACCGAATACAGAGGGGCAGCCACCGCCATGAGATTGCGAAAGGCCTCGGTCTCTACCAGCCTATAGGGCAACATCTCCAGGCTCAGCAATTTGGAGATGAGGACGTTGAGGGCTTGGGCATGTGGGTGGGTGGAACTGTATTTCCTCTTGCGCTCCAGCGTCTGCTGTAAAGACAGCTGAACGCTGCGCTGGGACACATTGGTGGACACTGTGGAGGATCGTGGAGGCGAAGGTGTGGTTTTCCGGAGGGAGGCGCTCGTGCCGGGGTCCTGGGCAGGGGGTTGACTAGCAGAGGCAGCGAGTGACACAGGGGAAGGAGCAGTGGTGTGACCCGCAGGAGGTGGTGAACGGCCCTGGTTCCATTGAGTGGGGTGTTTAGCACTCATATGCCTGCGCATGCTGGTGGTGGTTAGGCTAGTAGTGGTGACACCCCTGCTGATCCTGGTGTGGCACAGATTGCACACCACAGTCCGTCGGTCATCCTCACTTTCTTTAAAGAACCTCCAGACTTGCGAACATCTAGGCCTCGCCACGGGAGCTTCACTACGTGAAACAGTTGATGCTGATGCACCAGCTCTGGCCCTGCTTCTCCCTCTGGCCACACCACTGCCTCTTACAACCTGTTCTGGTGCAGCACTCGCCTCCGCCTAAGAAGCACTGTCTTCACTCGGCATATCAACCCAGCTTGGGTCAGTCACCTCGTCATCCTCCGATTCCTCAGTCTGCTCCCCCCTCGAACTTCCTGCCCTGACAACTTCACCACTGTCTGACAACCGTGTATCCTCATCATCCGACACCTCTTTACAAACTTCTTCCACTAACTCAACATTGTCATCATCATCATCACCCACAGACTGCGACAGTTGGAAAACTTGGGCATCGGGAACGAGGTCAGCAGCAACCTGAGAAGTGGTTTGTGACTCTAGGAAGGGTCCAGAAAACAGTTCCTGAGAGTATGCCGGATCGCATTCCAAATTTTCCTGGGAGGGGGCAGACTGGGGATAGGAGGTTGAGGTGGAGGAGCCAGAGGAGTGCTCCCTTGGGTAACGTGGATGGACTGCGTGGAAGACTGACTGGTGAACAAATTACTTGAAGCATTGTCCGCAATCCACAAGATCAGCTGTTCGCACTGTTGTGGTTTCAACAGTCCTCTACCACGTGTCCCTGTTAGTTGAGACATGAAGCTAGGGAGTGTAGCTGTGTGGTGTTCCACAGCTCCCTCATCAGCAGGTACTGTCTCACCCTGCCCAGGACCATGGCCTCTGCCCCCTGCAGTGATTGAATGCCCACGCCCACGCCCTCGTCCTCGACCCTTAGCCCTGGGGTTCAACATTTTCTGTATATAAGTGTATGATATGAAAAAAAAAACGGGCCTGGTGTACTGAAACCCACAAACTTGTTCAGTCTGGTTTAATTAAGTGACGTACAGAAAGTGTCACCTGGACAGAAAATACGGATTGGAGTGAGTGTGCTGAACTGACACACAGAAAGGTTATACGCAGCTGTGTGAAATGGATTTGTATCACCGAGCTAAAACAACAAATACAACTAATTTTTTTTATATATTTTGTTTTCTATATTTTTTTTGTAGTTTTGTTTTTTTGGGAACGTGACGTGCAGGAACTATTGTAGACCTAACTCACATCCTGTTAACGGTGGCTATTTAGACTGCGACCCAGACAAATGTCGCACAGAGATTTTTGGGATCAAGCTATATACGTGACAGGCAGCAAATGACTTGGTTGTATTAAGTGACGTACAGAAAGTGTCACCTGGACAGAAAATACGGATTGGAGTGAGTGTGCTGAACTGTGACACACAGAAAGGTTACACGTAGCTGTGTGAAATGGATTTGTATCACTGAGCTAAAACAACAAAAAAACTAATTTTTTTTATATATTTTGTTTTCTATATTTTTTTTGTAGTTTTGTTTTTTTGGGAGCGTGACGTGCAGGAACTAGTGGAGACCTAACTCACACCCTGTTAACGGTGGCTACTTAGACTGCAACCCAGACAAATGTCGCACAGAGATTTTTAGGATCAAGCTATATACGTGACAGGCAGCAAATGACTTGGTTGTATTCAGTGACGTACAGAAAGTGTCACCTGGACAGAAAATACGGATTGGAGTGAGTGTGCTGAACTGTGACACACAGAAAGGTTACACGCAGCTGTGTGAAATGGATTTGTATCACTGAGCTAAAACAACAAAAAAACTAATTTTTTTTATATATTTTGTTTTCTATATTTTTTTTGTAGTTTTGTTTTTTTGGGAACGTGATGTGCAGGAACTATCGGAGACCTAACTCACACCCTGTTAACGGTGGCTATTTAGACTGCGACCCAGACAAATGTCGCACAGAGATTTTTGGGATCAAGCTATATACGTGACATGCAGCAAATGACTTGGTTGTATTCAGTGACGTACAGAAAGTGTCACCTGGACAAAAAATACGGATTGGAGTGTGTGAAATGGATTTGTATCACTGAGCTAAAACAACAAAAAAACTAATTTTTTAAATATATTTTGTTTTGGATTTTTTTTTTTTTGGAACGTGACGTGCAGAAACTATCGTAGAGCTAACTGACACCCTACTGACGGTGGCTATTTAGACTGCGACCCAGACAAATGTCGCACAGAGATTTTTGGGATCAAGCTAGACACGTGACAGGCAGCAAAAGACTTGGTTGTATTCAGTGACGTACAGAAAGTGTCACCTGGACAGAAAATAGTGAGTGTACTGAACTGTGACACACAGAATGGTTCCACACTGCTGTGTGCAATGGATTTGTATCACTGAGATATAACATAAAAAAGGGGGTTATATATGGCGATAGCTGCACTACTAGTGCCAGCCAGCCAGCCAAGCCAGGAGACAAAAAAAATGTCTTCTAGCCCTTAGAAGGGCTGTTGGGTTCTTTGTGGGTGATTCCTGCCTAACAGAGAACTAAATGCAGGCCCTAACACTGTCCCTGAAACGCAGCAGCTCTATCCCTAACGACATCCAGACGGCATCTGAGCCGAGCACCGTGGCCAGTCAGTAGTATATTCCAGGGTCACCTGATCAGGCCAGCCAACCCCTGCTATCGACATGTAAGGGCCCCACGTGATGCTGGGTTTACCGCAGAGTCTCCTGGCTTGTGATTGGCTGTGTTTATAGGCGCCAAAAAAGCACGATGCGGAAGTTGCCATTTCCTCGAGCATGGCGAGATACTCGTCCGCGCAGCGAGCACTTACGAGTACCCTAATACTCGAACGAGCACCAAGCTCAGATGAGTATGCTCGCTCATCTCTAGACATTACTAATCTCCAATATGAACCCATATATCATTATGTTAAATCAGAACAAATACAGTTTCACTTATAAAAAAAAACCCAAGAAACTATAATTTAGTTTTTATAAATAACTAACTAAAGGACCTGGCTTCACATGGGTATATTTAATCAATTTCATTTAATGTTTGTGTGTGTCATTAAAAGATATACACTATATCAGTAAGATCTACAGCACCCCAACCCCTTAACACTGCCCCCCACACAGTGCCCCGTCTCCTTAAAATGGGACCTCCACAGTAGCCCAGCCCTTAACTTTGACCTTCACAGCAGCCTGCCCCTTTAACAGTGAGTTCCACAGCATCCCACCCCTAATATTGACGATAGGTTACAGTCCCCTTAACTGATCTCCACCATTCCTGGCCCCGTTAACAGAGACCTCCACAGTGACTGCCCTTTAACAGTGACTGCCACAGTACCCCTCTCCCTTAACAGTGACCTTGACTGTATCCTACTCCCTTAACAGTGACTTCACAGTATCCTGCTACCTTAACAGTGACCTCAAAGTATTCCGCTACCTTAACAGTGACCTCACAGTACTCCGCTGCCCCTTTAATAGTGGCCTCCACAGTCCCTCCTCCCTTAACAGTGACCTCCACAGTGGCCTTCCACCTTAACAGTAACATCCACATCACCCTCCCCTTTAACAGTGACCTCCATAGCGGCCGTCCCTTTATTAGTTACCTCCACAGTACCCCTGTATCGTTAACATTGATTTCCACAAAAACTCACCCCCTTAACAGTGACCTCCACAGTGGCCGATCCCTTTATTAGTTACCTCCACAGTACCCCATCTCCTAAACCGTGATTTCCACAACACCTTGCCCTCTTAACAGTGGCCTCTACAGCAATCTGCTTCTTAACACTGACCTCCATAGCGGACCGTCCCCTAAACTGTGACCTCCACAGCAGCCTGCCCCTAGGGTGGCCAGAGGTCCAGTTTTAGGCTGGACTGTCCGGCTTTCAGACTCCCTGTCCTACGTCCGGCGCAGGGCCTGGACAGACACAGGGATGTCCTTTTGAACAGCTCACATTCAGAACGCGGCACTGTGCTGTCTGAGTGTGAGCTGCAGGGAGAAAGTCACCCTCCCACCCATGCAGCTGACAGAAGTTTTTACCTTCATTTTTTCAAACCCTGTCGGCTGTGGAACGGGAGGGGCGTGGCCTAATTTGGTTGGGGTGTGGCTTAATGGGATCTGGGGGTGGGTTTTTAAGTCCTGTGACCTTCACAGCAGTTTGCTCCCTTAACAGTATCATCCACATCTCCCTACTGGCTGGGTTGTTATGGAAACCTGGTGTAAAACTGTGTGTATCTGGAGACTAAGGACCTGCAAGCTTCTATTGGTTGATAAGGGACATGCGACTGTATGTATGGCAGTTGGGATATGAAGAGAAAGATCATGTGATGTAATTTGCATTTTGTGGGAATATCTCAGGAATGGTATGTCCTAGAGAGCTTTTAGTCATATAGAGTATATAAGTAAAAGGTATCTGCGCTGGTAAAAAGGCAATTAAATTCCAAATTCAACACCTCTGCCTTAGGCAAAAAAGCAGACGTAAGGCTGGTAATGTATAGCACCGTGAGAAGTAAACTGCAATGTAATTTACTGTATTCTGATCAAGAATTAGCCGTAAACATACAGTGTACCTGTTTGTTTGTAATCTCCAAATCAGGAAAACATGGCTGAGTCCTAGATTTTTTGAAAAAATGTTGTTCCTGCGTTCCTCTTCTTGAGTGCATCCATGGTAGGCCCGGTGCTCCGGCCGGAAACAAGCATGCATGTGGGAAACTCTGCCAGCTGTTGTCTAGGAAAAACTTCAGTGTGACGTCACACGTTGAGTACAGGTGCCTGTAGGGGCCAAGATTGATCCGACTAGTTTCGGAATAAAGCGTATTCCTTCATCAGGGATGACACATCTCCTTTCCTCTTGGACTTATATAGGCTCCCCTCCTCCTAGTATTGGCCTTATTGAAGAGTGCAGGATATTTAATGTCTGTATGTAAATTATTTCTGAACTGGTTGATTGGTTGCAAACGTTAAACTTCATAGTTGGCAGTGTGCATTCCTCTATATTTAGATCATTGAGATATGGGAACTATTACTTTATTTCTCAAGCCTCAATTATTCCCATTGTCAGGTTTTTATATAGAAAAGGGAAGATCCACCTTTTTCATTTGTATGTCCAACATTTCATTCCTTCTATGAAATGTAAGGGGGTGGGAATTATTATTCTAGACCAAGATATGTATCATAAAGAATCCATATGTCTTTTAGGGGACCAAAAAACATATAAAAGATTAATCTTTGACCCTACTGAACAATATAAAAAGGATCTCAAAAAATTGTCCATTACGAACCCCCCCCCCAGCAGACCTATTATATCGGGCATAGGCGGGCTGACTTCAAACCTTTCCAAATATGTAGATATTCTTCTACAAAAGAGTGTTCAGACATTACCTGCATACTTAAAGGACAGTAAACATATCCTGCAATTATTGGAGGATATACAATGGAAAGAGGGTTTTATACTGGGTAATTTGGATTTAACATCCTTGTACACAATTATAGAGAATACGAAAGGAAGAGAAGCTTCGGAAGGACAATGAAATACCAGATGACCAAGTAGCTTTTATTGGGGATTGTATCAATTTTATTTTAACTCACAATTATTTTAAATATGAAAAAGATTTTTACCTCCAGATGTGGGGGACCGCTATGGGGACCAGGTTCACGCCGAGTTTCGCTAACCTATATATGGGGAGGTGGGAAGATTTAACCATCTACCCAGGCTGGTCCTCTGGAAGCGTTTTATTGATGATGTTATTTTTGTGTGGAAGGGGGGGGAAGTATCGCTTAAAAGTTTTTTAAAAGACCTCAATAAAAATGAATTCACTTCACCCCAAACTGGAGTCAAACTGAAATTAATTTTTTAGATCTCACTATATTTGTGGAAAATGGAGAGCTGCAAACAAAAACCTACAATAAACCCACAGACAGCAACAGCTACATCCCTTTAGACAGCTGTCACCTACCAGTATGATTAACAAATATTCGTCGCAGTCAGTACACTAGATTACGAAGAAAGTGCACTAAAATAGAAGATTTTGAAGAAGAGGCAATTATTTTAGATAAAAAAATTGAAGAAAAGGGGTATGAGAAAAAACAATTAGACCTAATAAAAGAAAAAATAAGAAAAATAGATAGAAACTCCCTACTACAAAATAATAAGACAAAACAAAGAGAAAAGGAAACAACTAATCCACATGAGGAATGTATAAAGATTCCAATTATAACACAATATAGTGAGAGGGAGGGCCTACTAAAATGAATTTTTAGAAAACACTGGGACATATTGAAGCAGGATAAAGTAATTGGTGAAAAAATCCCAGAACACCCCACTTTCATTAAAAAAAAAGCCAGGAACCTCTCTAATCTAGTGGCTCCATCTATAAAACAGAATCCTTGTAAGAACAATAGGCAACAGAGTCTTAAAAAAGGATTTTTTCCATGCAAAATGTGCATAAATTGCCGGACCACTAAACAAAAGGAACCAATCAAGGAAATAATTAGTGGAACAAACACTTTTAAGATAGAAAGTCATCTTACATGCACTACTAGGGGAGTAATTTACTATATCAGATGTCCATGTAGCAAAATATACATTGGAAGAACTAAAAGATCCCTCAAAATTAGAATTAGAGAACATATTAGGAACATCCAAAAAAATTATGAGGGTCATCCCCTATCAGACCATTTCCTGAGACATCATGACGGTAAACCGCAGGGTTTATCATTTGGGGGTGTGGAAAAAGTAATAAGAGATAAGAGGGGCTGTGACTATATAAAACAAATGTCCAGAAGTGAATGCAGATGGATTTTTAATTGTAATAGCCTGGCCCCTAGAGGGTTAAATCAGGAAATTGAGTTATTTGGCTTTTAACATAGATGAAATAAGACTTACATAAATATATGAATTCAACAATGGGAATTATTGAGGGATGTAGATTTGAAAACCTACTATCAAAGAAGAAAGTGACAAGGGGAATAATAGAGGGATGGGGTTCTGAAAGGGAAATTTAGAAAAAAGCAAATTTTTATACTTAAAAACCTGACAATGGGAATAATAGAGGGACGTGGTTTTTGAACTAATAAATGGAAAATATGCAGGAATAATCTGACAATGGGAATATTGGAGGAATTATATGTTGGACATACAAATGGAAAAGGTTAATCTTCCCATTTATATATAAAAACCTGACAATGGGAATAATTGAGGCTTGAAAAATAAAGTAATAGTTCCCATATCTCAATGATCTAAATATAGAGGAATGCACACTGCCAACTATGAAGTTTAACGTTTGCAACCAATCAACCAGTTCAGAAATAATTTACATACAGACATTAAATATCCTGCACTCTTCAATAAGGCCAACACTAGGAGGAGGGGAGCCTATATAAGTCCAAGAGGAAAGGAGATGTGTCATCCCTGATGAAGGAATACGCTTTATTCCGAAACTAATCGGATCAATCTTGGCCCCTACAGGCACCCGTACTCAACGTGTGACGTCACACTGAAGTTTTTCCTAGACAACAGCTGGTAGAGTTTCCCACGTGCACGCTTGCTTCCGGCCGGAGCACCGGGCCTACCGTGGATGCACTCGAGAAGAGGAACGCAGGAACAAAATTTTTTCAAAAAATCTAGGACTCAGCCATTTTTTCCTGATTTGGAGATTACAAACAAACAGGTACCGTATTTTCCGGCGTATAAGACGACCCGGCGTATAAGACGACCCACAACTTTTGCCCTAAAAATATAGAATTTGGAATATACTCATCGTATAAGACTACCCCTCCTCCAAAAAAAAAGTCAGATTTGATTTCAATATGGTAATTTTATTTAAAATGCGTATGACATGCAGGTAGCAAAGCCGGCGGCAGGACCCAGCGCAGGCGAGATCTCTGCCTCTCACATGGATCTCGCACATGCGCACCTGTGCTGCTCCCCGCGCGAGATCTGAGAGGCAGAGAAGGAGAGAAGGGCGGGCCACAGGAACGCTCCGTTCGCTACAGGGACACAGGATTAGGGTTGTCACGATACCAGAATTTTGAGTTCGATACCGATACGTACAAAAGTATCACGATACTCGATACTGATACGATACCTCGCCAAAATAAAGAAGAATCTATTAATGCCACCCTGGCCCTTATCTGTGCGCCACTGGCCCTTTTCAGTGTAGCCCCTAGCCTTATCTTGGTCCCCCAGGCCTTGTTTGCACAGGTGTACGGTGACATCACTGTGCTTATTATCCCTGGACTGTGACATCACTGTGTTTATTATCCCTGTACTGTGACATCACTGTGTTTATTATCCCTGTACGGTGACATCACTGTGTTTATTATCTCTGTGCTGTGTTTATTATCCCTGTACTGTGACATCGCTGTGTTTATTATCCCTGTACAGTGACATCGCTGTGTGTATTATCCCAGTGCAGGAAGAGGTAAGTGGTCTGTGTTTGTGTGTTTGTTTTTTATTTTTCAGGGTCGTGAATGCAGAGGACTACGTCGGATTCGGTGGACTACGTCGGACCAGCTTTTTTTTTTTCTTTTTAAAAAATGGTCAAACAGGGGTCTGGGGGAGTGTTTATTTCAATAAAATGTTTTATACTTGTGTGTATTTTATTTTTTTACAATACTACAGTTTTAGTAATTACGGCTATCTACAGATGGCCCTGATTACTAATACTGGGCTTAGTGCTTGCCGGTATGGCAGGCCAGCACTAACCCCAACATCTATTACCTCGGCACCCACCGCCACCAGGGGTGCCGGGAAGAGCCGGGTACCCGCAGGACCGGACCTTCTAAATTGAGGGTCTGGCTCTGGGGCGGCTGCAGGCTGGTACCATTAGGCTGGGAAGGGCCAATAACCGTGTCCCTTCCCACCCTGATAGTGCCAGGCTGCCGCTGCTGGTTGTATCTGGCTGGTGAAGGAAAAAAGGGGGGGACCCCACGCCATTTTTTTTTTTAAATAATGAAATTTTTGGAAAAAAAATGGCGTGGGGTCCCCCCCTTTTTTCCTTCACCAGCCAGATACAACCAGCAGCAGCAGCCTGGCACTACCAGGGTGGGAAGGGACACGGTTATTGGCCCTTCCCAGCCTAATGGTACCAGCCTGCAGCCGCCCCAGAGCCAGACCCTCAATTTAGAAGGTCCGGTCCTGCGGGTACCCGGCTCTTCCCGGCACCCCTGGTGGCGGTGGGTGCCGAGGTAATAGATGTTGGGGTTAGTGCTGGCCTGCCATACCGGCCAGCACTAAGCCCAGTATTAGTAATCAGGGCCATCTGTAGATAGCCGTAATTACTAAAACTGTAGTATTGTAAAAAAATAAAATACACACACACAAGTATAAAACATTTTATTGAAATAAACACTCCCCCAGACCCCTGTTTGACCATTTTATTTAAAAAAAAAAAGCTGGTCCGACGTAGTCCACCGAATCCGACGTAGTCCTCTGCATTCACGACCCTGAAAAATAGAAAACAAACACACAAACACAGACCACTTACCTCTTCCTGCACTGGGAGAATACACACAGCGATGTCACTGTACAGGGATAATAAACACAGATGTCACTGTACAGGGATAATAAACACAGCGATGTCACCGTACAGGGATAATAAACACAGCGATGTCACCGTACAGGGATAATAAACACAGTGATGTCACCGTACAGGGATAATAAACACAGCGATGTCACCGTACAGGGATAATAAACACAGCGATGTCACCGTACAGGGATAATAAACACAGTGATGTCACCGTACAGGGATAATAAACACAGCGATGTCACCGTACAGGGATAATTAACACAGTGATGTCACCGTACAGGAATAATAAATCTCAGATCAACACATTGTGCCCCAGCAGACCTCAGGTCAGCCTCTTGTGCCCCCAGCAGACCTCAGGTCAGCCTCTTGTGCCCCAGCAGACCTCAGGTCAGCCTCTTGTGCCCCCAGCAGACCTCAGGTCAGCCTCTTGTGCCCCCAGCAGACCTCAGGTCAGCCTCTTGTGCCCCCAGCAGACCTCAGGTCAGCCTCTTGTGCCCCCAGCAGACCTCAGGTCAGCCTCTTGTGCCCCCAGCAGACCTCAGGTCAGCCTCTTGGTGCCCCCAGCAGACCTCAGGTCAGCCTCTTGTGCCCCCAGCAGACCTCAGGTCAGCCTCTTGTGCCCCCAGCAGACCTCAGGCCTCTTCCCAGCAGACCAGCCTCTTGTGCCCCCAGCAGACCAGCCTCTTGTGCCCCCAGCAGACCAGCCTCTTGTGCCCCCAGCAGACCTCAGGTCAGTGTCTTGTGCCCCCACGCCCCCCTCAGATCAGCCCACCCAGGTCCCAGCCACTTTAAAAAAATCATACTTACCATACCTGTTCTTGGCCGCCGCTGTCCTCAGATTCCCCGCTCCATTCATATGCCTGCCGGCGCTCACTATGACCTGACGCTGCGTCAGGTCATAGTGCGCGCCAGGGAAGACGGTGGAGCGCGGAACCAGCGAGGACAGCGGCGGCCAGAACAGGTAAGTATGATTTTTTTTTTTAAGCTGAGCCCGGCGTATAAGACGACTACCGGCGTATAAGACGACCCCCAATTTCTGCCAGTATTTTTAGGGGTTAAAAAGTCGTCTTATACGCCGGAAAATACGGTACACTGTATGTTTACGGCTAATTCTTGATCAGAATCCAGTAAATGACATTGCAGTTTACTTCTCACGGTGCTATACATTACCAGCCTTACGTTTGCTTTTTTGCCTAAGGCATAGGTGTTGAATTTGGAATTTAATTGCCTTTTTACCAGCGCAGATACCTTTTACTTATATACTCTATATTGTTTATACTTTGGTGAGTGTGGATGACCTCACTTTTTTAAGTTATCTTGCAGCGGGCCCCAAGACAGTTTTATACGTTTATATATATATATATATATATATATATATATATATATATATATATATTTTTTTTTTTTTTTTTCAGTTAAGCTCTTGGGGCGAGGCACACCCTAAAGCGACAGCGCAGGTGATACTCTAATTTGTTTTAGCTTTTAGTCATAAGTCATAATTGCTCATTTGTTCTAAGGAGCAATCCTTAGGAGAAATAAAATGTCTGCTATCCTATTAGTACACACAAAACCTGTCCTAATCACACAGCAGGACAAGTTACTTCAGAACACTGAGCTAAAGAGCTGCTTCATCCTCCTCTCCTACAGTTTAATATGATCTTCAGCTGAATGGAGTTCATGAGGAGACATGAAGTACAGAGTAGGTGCGGATGTTACTAATGAGCAGCAGCACTTGTATGCAGTCTCCATTACCACAGTCTGTCCTGTCTGTCCTCTCTGTACTTTATGTCTCCTAATGAACTACATTGCTACTGAGATTCAGCTGGAGATCTTATCAGCTGTATTCAGAATGATAATCCCTGCTATGAAGAGCAGAGAGGAGGATGAGGCAGCTTTTTAGCTCAGTGTTGTAAAGTAACTTGTCCTTCTGTGGTATTAGGACAGCTTTAATGTATACTAATAGGATGGTCGCAATTTTATTTTTCCTAATGATTGCTCCAGAGACAAAACAAGCCATTATAACTAATAAAAGATATTTGGGAGTAAGTAATATTTAAGTATTTTAATTTTCTTCATTCCCAGGAAACCCCTTTAAAGGACCTCTGTGCTTTGTGGCCAGGGGCAGGGAAGCACATAGCCTTCATGTAGCTTGACTCAAAAATTGAAACGGCAAATTCTTGACCTAATCCCTTTCCTCTATCCAGAGGTATAACTTGACCTGCATGCACTTTCTACACTCACCGGCCACTTTATTAGGTACACCATGCTAGTAACGGGTTGGACCCCCTTTTGCCTTCAGAACTGCCTCAATTCTTCATGGCATAGATTCAACAAGGTGCTGGAAGCATTCCTCAGAGATTTTGGTCCATATTGACATGATGGCATCACACAGTTGCCGCAGATTTGTCGGCTGCACATCCATGATGCGAATCTCCCGTTCCACCACATCCCAAAGATGCTCTATTGGATTGAGATCTGGTGACTGTGGAGGCCATTTGAGTACAGTGAACTCATTGTCATGTTCAAGAAACCAGTCTGAGATGATTCCAGCTTTATGACATGGCGCATTATCCTGCTGAAAGTAGCCATCAGATGTTGGGTACATTGTGGTCATAAAGGGATGGACATGGTCAGCAACAATACTCAGGTAGGCTGTGGCGTTGCAACGATGCTCAATTGGTACCAAGGGGCCCAAAGAGTGCCAAGAAAATATTCCCCACACCATGACACCACCACCACCAGCTTGAACCGTTGATACAAGGCAGGATGGATCCATGCTTTCATGTTGTTGATGCCAAATTCTGACCCTACCATCCGAATGTCGCAGCAGAAATCGAGACTCATCAGACCAGGCAACATTTTTCCAATCTTCTACTGTCCAATTTCGATGAGCTTGTGCAAATTGTAGCCTCAGTTTCCTGTTCTTAGCTGAAAGGAGTGGCACCCGGTGTGGTCTTCTGCTGCTGTAGCCCATCTGCCTCAAAGTTCGACGTACTGTGCGTTCAGAGATGCTCTTCTGCCTACCTTGGTTGTAACGGGTGGCAATTTGAGTCACTGTTGCCTTTCTATCAGCTCGAACCAGTCTGCCCATTCTCCTCTGACCTCTGGCATCAACAAGGCATTTCCGCCCACAGAACTGCCGCTCACTGGATGTTTTTTCTTTTTCGGACCATTCTCTGTAAACCCTAGAGATGGTTGTGTGTGAAAATCCCAGTAGATCAGCAGTTTCTGAAATACTCAGACCAGCCCTTCTGGCACCAACAACCATGCCACGTTCAAAGGCACTCAAATCACCTTTCTTCCCCATACTGATGCTCGGTTTGAACTGCAGGAGATTGTCTTGACCATGTCTACATGCCTAAATGCACTGAGTTGCCGCCATGTGATTGGCTGATTAGAAATTAAGTGTTAACAAGCAGTTGGACAAGTGTACCTAATAAAGTGGCCGGTGAGTGTATAATACTGGTGTCTTCTTATGTGGCACAAAGGTCTTTGGGCCCCTCAGGCTCCTGGGCCCAGTAGCAACTTCTACCTCTACACCCTCTATAACTACGCCTCCATCTGTTATACCCAAGACACCTGGAGGTCAAAGCTACTTTCTCTATTTACTGTATAGCATTAATTGAGCACTATGCACTGAGCACAGAAGTCAGAAGCGGTAAGAAGCGGCTTCTATTTTCTCCTCAGGGCCCCCGTTGGTTGCCGAAATTAGATTGCAGGAGCATTAATCTAATTTCATAGAGAGCTGCACTCAGAAAGACAGCTGATCGTGCAGGCCCACAATCATCTGTCTTTCTGTCCAGCAGGAAAGGGTCTGCAAATTAAGGCTCTGTGGTCAGCATGTAGTCTGTGGCTGTGCACCCCTGTTCTGATCAGAAATCCCCATAGGTGTCTTTTGTGACCTAAATTCAGTTTAGCAGGTTTGATTTGACATGCTTAAGCATGACAATACTTAGTGTTATATGAGACTATCCTTATACTGTGCCCTGGCCCAGTGCTTAATCACTGCTGAATTTTCAGAAAAAAATAATGTTAGCTTTGACATTTATTTCCAAATATCTTTAGGGCACAGAGACAATGAGAAAATGAGAAGTAGTGTTTATGTGTAATATGACAGCTATTAGTGGTAACAAAGCCCAGTAGACACACCTTATAATATATGGTACATTCTTATTAACATTTCATTTTTGCATACTTTTAGTTTTTCTTGTTTTTTCAATTCTATATTAAAGTTCCAAAATTATTGAAAGTACCTCGTGAGAATCTATTCCGTTATTGACTGACCAATTGGTCTGGAAATATTCAAGCATTCTCTGCTTCAGCTGTTGTGGAAGGTGATGTACCCGTATAAAATCCTTCAGATCCTTGGTTCTTGTATGATAAAGGGACCATCTGGAGTACATTCGTTGGATTATAGCTGTTACATTACCAAATACCAAGGCATGCATCAAAGCTGTGCAGGAAGATAAAAAGAAAGTAAACATAGTATGTTGCATAATTAATGTATTCAAAAGGGCATCTGTCAGCAGATTTTTACCTATGCACTGGCTGACCTGTTACATTTGCACTTGGCAGCTGAAGGCATCTGTGTTGGTCCCATGTTCATATGTGCCCGCATTACTGAGAAAAATTATGTTTTATTGTATGCAAATGAGCCTCTACTAGCAAAAGGGATGTTGCCATTACACCTAGAGCCAACTGCTGTGCCCTCTGCACTTTAACCCTTACACTCCCAGCGCCGTACATGTACGGCGCTGGGGCGATGCGGGCACATGGCGCCCACTCGCAAGTGCAGCGGGCGTCATGGCCGGCAAGTCTCTGCTGTTTCTAACAGCAGAGACTTGCCACTACTTACTTGATCGGCGGCGTCTTGCTGGGCGGTTAGGTATCTAGTTGCGTCTGTACAGACACCCCGTGTGGCCAATCGGGGTGTCTGTACACCATATGAAAACTGTAATCCTCGCTGGTGAGGATTACAGTTTTCAAAGTGCAATTCTTATTCTGGCCACTAGATGGCAGGCCAGGATAAGAGAGGAGCAATTCTTGGATTTATCTGAGTCTAGAAAATCCCTGATTGCTCATAAAGAAAAAAAAAAGCCACAATATATTAGCTCATATTTGACCTTTCAAATAGTCAAAAAAAAATTAAAAAAAATGTTAAAAAATATAAAAAATAAAAAAGATATAAAAGTTCAAATCACCCCCCTTTCCGTATAATTAAAAAATAAATACCTAGATAACAATAAATATAGACATCATGGGTATCACCGTGACCGAAAACGCCCATACTTTTAAAATATTTAAAAAAAATTCCAATACGGCGAATTGTGTGGCGGAAAAAAGCGTCCAAATGGCGATTTGCCGTTTTTTGTCGCTTTTTTTCTAAAAAAAATTAAATAAAAAGTGATCAAAAAGTCATACACACCCCAGAATGGTATCAATAAAAACTTCAGATCGCCCCGCAAAAAATGAGTCCCTATACAGCTCTGTACACATAAATACCAAAAAGTTATAGGGGGTCAAGATATGACAAGGAACAAAAAAAAAAAGGCAACTTTCTAATTATTTTATCACTATCAAAACGCAGGAAAAACTATACATATTAGGTATTGCCGGATTCATACTGACCAGTAGAATGAAAGTAACGGGTCAGTTTTAATGCACATGGAACGCTGTAAATAAGAAACATGTAGAACTGTAGCGGAATAGCGTTTTTTTTGCAATTTCACCTGATTTGGAATTTTTTTCCCGCTTCCCACTACACCATATGCAATATTAAATGGTGGCGTTGGAAAGTACAACTTGTCCCGCAAAAAACAAGCCCTCATACAGCTATGTGAACAGAAAAAAAAGCGTTATGGCTGTTTGAAGGCAGGGAGCGCAAAACGAAAATGCATAACCGAAAAAACCTCTGGGAGTGAAAGGGTTAATTGACAGGGCCAGGCAGTAAAAATGTCATCATGTTTACCTGGCCCTGTTGAACAAGGTGCAGAGAGTGCACCAGTTCCAGAGACAGCAGAGCCTCTAGGTGTAATGGCAATGCCCCTGTAGCTCCTAGAGACTCATTTGCATATATTAAAATGTTATTTTTCTCAGCAATGCAGGCACATATGATCATGGCACCAACACATATGTCTTCAGCTGCCAAGTGCAAATGTAACAGGTCAGTCAGTTTAATAGGTACAAATGCCCTTTAAATGGAATCTGTCATCAGAAAATGAACTGTTGTTAAAACCATATTTTTAGGTTACATTTATTTTAGCGTTTTTGTTTTGATTTTCATTAGCTATATAAAATAAAAATCTAAAATTGTGCATTTTTCACACTGGCCACCAGGCCTTATGATATTTTGAGACTCCATGTTTGGTACTGGTAACTTTTCAGTAGCCATAACATTATCATCACAGGCAAAATTTCAATGACAGATATCACCTTATAGAACACAGGATCCACCATTCACAACAGGCGATAGCACATCATGTCTACTCCCTCCTGACCTTTGCACAGTTCACAGAGCACGACTAGAAACATTTCCCAAAAGTCAGTGAGGTCCCTTCTGTGTCCATTTTGTCTATGGCCCATGTGGCTGCTCTCAAATGAACAGGAAACCTTGGCATATATTAGGCCTTGGGTGTTTTTGGAATTAATTTATAAATATATAGATAGATGAATTTAGATAAATATAGAATATTTTAAAAAGTCACAAAATGAGGTGTATGTAACAGCATTTTTAAAGGGAGCCTATCACCTGTTTTTCACCAATATAACTATTTTAATTTTGTCTAAAATTTTAGACAATTTGGGGCTTGTCTGACACGTTTAATTATGTTGGACAACCACTCTATGGCAGTCTTGTGCAAACCAGGCCAAAATGTTTTAATCTGTCAGTCAGATTTGGCTTTTATTTCATGAATATGATATAGAATTATGATATAGAATCCTTACATAATTAATATAAAGGTAAACTACAGAACTTGTTATGAAATGTTAAATATAAATAGCAATATAAAATTATCAAACATGTGCATTGCTATACTGCCAATTAACCTTTATTGGGTGTTTGTGCAAATACGACCAGTTCAAATAAAGAAAATTTGTAAAGGGATGAACTGGTTTTAGTATTAAATAATGGTACTTTTAATTCACTGTCTTCACAATTGTCTTGATAATACAAATGACAAGTAACACAATGTATGTATCTTAGTATGTTACTGAATATTCATGTTTTTACATCACCACATTCTGACCCACGTAACTTTTTATAGTTACATCTAGTGAGCTATGTGGGACCTCATTTTTTGCGGGACAACTTGTAGTTTTTATTGAAAGTTTATATACCTTTTGTTACATTATTTCTCTCTAAAGAGCTGTGTGATGGCTTACTCTATGTTTTGTGGAGCAGTCTGTAGTTTCTATTTATACCATTTTGGGGTATTTATGACTGGGAGGTAATATGACAAAAAAAGCAATTCGGCCATTTGGATATTTTTACTGTTACAGTGTTCACTGTACAGAAAAAATACTTTTACATTATAGTAGTTTGGACATTTTTGGATGTGGCAATAACAATGTTTATTTTTTATAGCTGATATATTTTATGTAAAATAGGGAAAAGGGGGTTATGAAATACTATGGTCACGATCCAGAACCACAACCAGCAAACCTCAGAAACTGTCTTCATTAAAGGGGTTGTGCAATTAATATAAATTTATCCTACCTAACACATATCGCTGTTATATCACTTTCCCCAAATACCACCATTTATCTCAACTGCTTTATTCTAGTTATTAGGCTACCATTGCGCCCTATGAAAAATCTACTTTGATATTCAGTTGCGGTAGGTTACATTCTGCATTGGGACCTTGTAATCTAGGATGTAGTAAGAATAATTGGTAAGAACAGGGACCATGCTTAGTGTCACATGATCTACCGCTAGGTTCTTCACCAGAGCTTGCTATGAGGCTAGATGGACTAGGCTGGTAGCGGAAAACTGCCTAGAAGCAGACCTACCAAAATGACCAAGGTGAAAAGTGTTATAGAAAAACAGAGTCAGAACCAGGGAAGATGGTTATAGCCCAAACAGTAGATGAGGGGTTAATCCAGAAACTAGCCATGGTCAGAACACCAGGAGAATCTATAGGAAACACAATTGCAGTCTATAGGAAAATTGTGTTCCTATTAAAGGGATTGACCTATCTCATACATTGGGGACATATACTATGTCTGATAGGTGTGGGTCCCACCTCTGATACCTGAACCTATCTATAGAACAGAGAATGCAAAGTGATGTAGAACAGACCTTGCATGCATGGTTACCCTGCATTCATTTTTATGGACTGCCAAAAATAGCCAAGAACTGACTCCGCTATTTCTGTCAGCCCTATAGAAGTGAATGGAGCAGCGGCTAGGCTTGCTCGACTATTTTCAGCTATTTGGCACTCCAATAGAAATGAAGGTCAGCTACGCATGCACTGTCCCCTCTCCATCAATTTGTAAACTCCATTCTAGAGATAGGTGCCCCCAATGTATGACATGGGCCAATCCCTTACAGCCCTGCCAAAGATTGTTAACCTTCTTGACTGCCATTGCAACCAAACTTCTTCTGCAAGCTTGTTACAGTGTGGGGAATTCTGTTACTGAAAGCATCCTGCTCCAGGTAAATAACCTTAAAGTTGCCTTGATTGCAATGAACTTGACATCTAAGGGGTCAAATGTCTGTGATTGGAGTTGTCTATACCAGCTATGGTACCTACTACATTCCTGAGTTGGCACCATCTTGAAAGACCTGACTTTTGCTATCTATGTACCGTAGATGTCAGAAAGGGGTAACAATCAGACACCTGATCCTCAAGCATCCTCAGAGACTGCACATGAGGATAAGAGTAATGACATTATTTATTCAATACTAAAGAAACAGAACCAAATGCTGATGATCATATATTATGAACCAAATTTAAGCTATTCTCGCTTGCTTCCATTGTTATTGATTAGGTAACACTTTAACATTTCAATAGAAATCCATATTTACCAATATAAGAGTCTGTAAGGGAATCACAAACACACAAAACATTTCCTATAAAATGATCAGTGTCTGTATACCTACAAATGGGCCTAAAGGGGTTACCCCTAAAATGCATTGCTTCACATACCGGCACAACAGCCAATGTATCTCCCTATCGCGTGGACGAAAACATCCAGCTTTGTATGTGTGTGGGGGGGATTGGTATCAGCCAATAGCAGGCAGCAACAGGAACGAGCCTAGGGAGCTGTCCCCCCTCCCCTGATGCCGGGGAGCGAGGTTAGTACAACCTGTGTGAGGGGCCCAGGTGTATGGGGAGGCATTTTAGAGGTTGGATAACCCTTTTAATGCTGTATCCCTGGTTGTGTGATGGTATTACCTCCAATTAGCATGATACAAATGGAAAAGATCTTCTCAGCATCAGTATTAGCAGAAACATTTCCAAAGCCAACGCTAGTAAGACTGCTGAGTGTGAAGTATAATGATGCAATATATGTACTTCGGATGGTAGGACCACCTTGTGTATTATTGCTATAGAAAGGGGATTCCAGTCTTTTTCCCAATTCATGTAACCAACCTGTCAAAGGAAACAAAAGACATATTAGAAAATAAATTGTATATCTGACATCTACTTGATATCTCATCAGAAAAATATCAAAAAGTTATTGCTTTGCCAGTCTCAAATGATTGACTTGGTCCATACACATCATATATAGTGTTGAGCGAGCATGCTCGGCTGAATACGATATTCGGCCGAGCATGGCGGCGCTCGGGACCACGTGATGTTTGGCCGAACACCGCGTGTGCTTAAGCCATGCTCGAGTCCCCCCACGGTAATTAGCCAATTAGCGTGCGGCGAGGTACTGGCATTCACTGTAATGCCAGTAGCCATGTTGGCTACTGGCATTACAATGATTGGCTGGCCAGGGATGCGTCATCGGGTGCTATATAGCACCCGGTGACATGTGACCCGGCTCAGACCGAGCCAGGCAGAGCTGCTGCAAGGAGGGAAAGATAGTGTAGGGATAGAAATTGGCTAGGCAGGGCTAGTTTTTTGTTGAAAAGACCCAAAAGCCCTTTTAAGGGCTATTATATCTGACTGATATATATTTTTTTTTGGGGGGGGGGTTGAAACATTGCTCAAGGTTGCCTGACCTAAGCACCACCTGCGCAGCGCGTGCAGTATAACGTGTCTGTATCCTATATACCTGACATTCGTTGCTATTTTTTCTGCCGTTAATCAAGGTGGCATTACCTGTGTTGCGTCTTCAGAGCAGGGGGGTGCCTGGTTTAGTGCATGGGTTCTCCCATTGACTTCCATTGTGCTCGGGTGCTCGGCCGAGCACTCGCACACCATTTAGTGTTCGACCAGAGCACCAGAGCACCCGAGCATCATGGTGCTCTATCAACACTAATCATATAGCCACAACTCAAAATTGTACTTATACATTTCACTTGTCTGTACGACGTATCCAAAAACACTTTAAAAGAAACATGTCACGTTGAACAAGGCAGCTTTGTATAAAGCAGAAGGAACTGAGCAGATTGATAAAGAGACTTTTATTCTGCCAGATTCTGCTACTTAAGTGCACTGGAGGCGGTGATTTATGGTGAAATGCACTCTGCATTGAGCTGTTTAACTATCCCTTCCCTCATCTCTGAATGATAGCAGCAGCAGTATCCTGTTTGGATTCCACATCTGTCACTGAGAGCAGAGGGGAAGGACTTCAAAGAAGCTCAATATGGAGAGCAAAGTATTCTTTTCAGTGAAACTCTGGATCCAGCGCGCTTTAGAACAAGAAACTGGCAGAATAAAAGTTCACATTGACTCTAACTCTGCTGACAAAAGGTCCATGTAAAGTATGATGATCCTGCTTTCCCCAGGCTCTCCAAAGTGCTGTTAGCAGTTTAACATGCTCAAAACTGTTGACATTTTATTTTCTTTTTCGTAAATTTCCTCTCATTTTATGCTTAGGAGTCTAGTGGGTGGTCCTATTTAATGATTTTCGACCTTTCTCCCTATGAATGTGCATACATAGAAAGCTGTCAATCACTAAGTGGGCCACCCACTGGACTCCTAAGCATAGAAAGTTTTCTCATAGCTTTTCCCACAAATCTATATATCAATCTTTTCAGCATCTTCTGCTCTATAACATGCTGACTACAGATCAGACACCATAGTCAATGTGACAGATTCTATTTAAAGGGAACCTGTCATCTCCGAAACACCCCCTGAACTAGAGTAAGCGGTGTATAGTGTGAGTGGTGCTGAATCCAATTATGTAAGTTTTATCTTCATACTCACTTCCATTCTGACGCTGTGCTCCCACAAACCAGCAGTAAAATGCATTGAGAGGACTGTTGTTTGAGTCCTCTCCATTATGTGAGTGAGCACCGGAGTCCACTGAGTGCATTTTACTGCAGGTATGTGGGAGCACAGAGTCAGAATGGAAGTGAATATGAAGATAAAAATTACATAACCGGACTCAACATCACTTACACTATCCATTGCTTACTCTAGTTTGGAGGGTGTTTCAGAACTGACAGATTCCCTTTAAATAATGTACAATGGAACCTTACTTGAAACTGTTATATGAGAAGTTGTTTCATTAGGCCTAGCTCACATGTCTCAAAAATTGCCTTTTTTCCACCACACTTTTGAGCAGTGAAAAAGATTCTTTAAAGTTAGGGTATTTATGCATATATTCTACGTTTCACACATAGTACCTCATTTGGCTGTGTAATGTTGACCCATGGCCTAGATCTGGTTTTAAACAGTTTTGTAAAGGCAGTAGTTAGAGTCTATGTGACTTATCTGTAAAGTACTGTATAAATGGTACCTATGGGGAGGTATAAGGGTCGATGCACATACCATAGCTGTTGTGGCTCAGTTTTGCACAGAGCTTTAATAGGGCAGACATAGAGGTACATGAGCTGTCTACAGTACATTCGTAGGTCTCTGAGATATTTTTCCATATATATTTGACAGAAAAACAAAACTGTACCGTGCTCAATTGTATTCACCCCTAGAAGCATAGGGACAGAGCGTGTACAGAAGTGTATGGAGACTCAATGGCTTTGTACTAAGGAACCATACAGGTGCAGTAAACTGTGGCACAGGTTGTATGCGTGACTGAAGCCTGAATGAATAGCTTGATCAAACTTTGTACAACTATATCCTACATATCAAAATTTGATTTTTCAGTAACAATGTAGTCATACATTTTATGTTAAAAAAACCAGGTTCATGTTGCTTCTGCATCAGATTTTTTTAAAAGCTTCAACCTGATTGCATGTCCTACATAAAATAAGTATTCAAGTACCTCTGTTTATAATGATGGTACAGAAAAATAATAGTGATATAAATCAATCTGCTTGATGAGACAGTATGTTGAACATGCACACTACTGCTCCACTCAATATTAACTTCTGAAGACAGCTGATTACAGCACTCCCACAAACTGTAACTGGAGCAGCAGTGCTAAACCGCTGCTCCATTCAGCTTATGAAGATGGGACCCATTTTTGTCATCGACAGTGGTCACAATCAAACTTTCACTGATCAGACACTATCCTGTGGGTAAGTGATAATTGTCAATCATGGTGTTGGCAATTTCACAAGACTGTAGTCCCATGTTTCATTATATTTCATCTCAGGGGTGCACCACCATTGAGGCCAGGTGGGGCAATCGCCTCAGGCAGCACCAGGTAGGGACAAGAGTGTGGCAGCAGAAAGGCCATGGGCTGAAGGGAATGGGTTAAAAAATTTGCATTGGGAAGGGGGGTGTTTCAGTTTTCGCCTCAGGCAGCAGAAAGGCTAGGAACACCCCTGTTTCAACATGTTTGATGAATATTTCACCTCTTTAAACATGTCTGAAGATATTACTCCAGCTTTTTTCCCACCCCATAACTGGAGTGCAACTGAAATATTTCTTGTGACTTTTTTTAAAGTTGAATTCCATAAAGCTCTCGTGCACATCATTAATATAGTTAACCATGCCCACTTTTCAAGTGTTGAGAGTGGGATTATCTCACAAAATGTTTGTGTAAAAATTGTGTTCACTTTTTAATGACACAAATGTATTTAAAATAATTTGATCAATTCCCCCTAATATATTTTAGACAGTATGAATGTAAAAAAAACTACATCATTTTAGAATAAAATCCGCAGGTATTTGCTGTTTCCAACACCTTCACCAATTTAAAAAAAAGGGGGTGAGTCAGACTGAGTCATAGGCAGGACCCCTGTGGTTCTACACATTTAACAATATTTGTGCCAAAAAACTCCAGTGTAGATTTCATTTTTTGGGCGTAGATACACCAAAATTACTAAGATGTGTGTGCCTTCTAATAATTCTAGTATATTGTACACCAGTGAGTTTTCTTATTAAGACTTGCATCAGAAACATCAGTCTTTATAAATTCCCCCTTTCCTTGCTATACTACGCCAAGCCAAAAACTGTTTAGATCAGCATAACAGATATATACAAGACTATACAAGAAAGTTATAACAACAGATATTTCACTGGGGAAAACAGATTATAGTATTGCTAATAAAACATAATTTAACCCAAAATAAATATTCACTCATATACTTTGTTATACTTTGTCCTTTGCAACCATTATTTTAGCAAAACATTATTAATGTCCAAGAATTTTTTAACTTTTTTAAAGATTATAGTGAGACTGCCATGACTCTACTCCTGCCACTAATTGATCTGAATATTAATATTATATATTAATTTACATCATTTTATTAAAAAATGAAGTTTATTCTTAAGTATTCCATCTGAACAGATTATAGTAATTATTTCATTCTAATATTGTAACTCACAAGTTAATGTTTGAACTGTGATTAACACTTTATTTTGTTAAGGAAACATAGGAATGCATTCCTCCTTACATAAAAATCAATACAATATTAAAACAAATATTTTAAAGTATTTTTGCATAACATATACCATATATATAGCATCCAATAATGACATTTCAGAGGCACAGCACTTTCCATGTTATGTTACAAGAATAAATTAATTTGACATTATGGATATTTTTAGCACTTGGTCTTCTTAAAGAGATAAAATGTTAACATATTTATTATTTCATTTTATTTGGATACAATAACTTCTAAAACATGATCTTGCCATTTTTATTGCTTCTAGAAAATAAACTCTATGACATATTTATTACAAGCTTTGTATAAAAAAAGTTGGTTATCAAATAGATTAAAAAACATATCTGTGCCTATAGACTTTATGCTTACTACCTTATCCTGGACCATTGTACAAAAGTACAAAAGTACTTTTTCCCTTTTCTTCACTCCTATTTCATTATACATTAAAAGCTATTGCAAGTTGGGTCCTCACTCAGATTTTCTGAATTGCTTATTAGTTTGTTACTATGTATTGTCTGATTATATTTGTACATATGTTGGGACTATATAAATAAAGATTATTATAATTGTAATTTTTATTAAAAATATGAAAATCATTATCACTAAAATCAGTATCATTAAGACAACAGAAATAGTATATTTATTTAAATGCACCAACCTGCTTTATATGTTTATTACACATTTTAAAATTGCCATTTTCAATAATTATAAGTAGGTAAAGCATTTTGTAAATGAAAAACTTTGATAAAAAAAGTTAATGCTTAATGTGATGTGTTTATTAATTTAATTGGCAAAAATTAGGTTAGGATATGTGAAGAGATTATTTATGTCAAATTTATGTCAAATTTTTCTTTCAAATAAGTCTTTGTCAACAAAAATATATAGTGTGGACTTATATTCAATTTTTATCATAAAATATAATTTGGCCAAATTATTAACTTTATATAAAAAAAATCAGGATAAAATAAGGCACTTACTTTTAGGGCGAATTTTTAGAGCCTTAGATTCAATGGTGTTTGACTCAGTTACAATCCACTTCCCGGACTTATTTGTTTCTTCTTTGTGAATACACCCAGAGAAACAGGAAGGGAAAAAAGATGACAGTAGTGTAATAAGGATCTAATCGTTTTTGTTCTGACATTTAATGGCTGCTATACTAATTAGCTACACATCTATTCTTATTATTTTCCAGGGATCAATATATATAAATATCTACATATATTTTTCAATTAAATTAAGGAAAGTGTAATTTGCTATTTTTATATATACAATACTAGTTACCATTTTAAAAAAAGTGTAGTGATATGAAATCTATGGATCACAGATATGACTACATATAGCTAATGATAAAGATGGGGGAATATGAAATTGATTTTGTGTTGGTTGGCTAAATCGAACAAGTCTACTAATGCAGAAACTAGATAGTCAAAATTATCACTACCTTGTTACACAGCTAAAATGGCATATAGATATGATTAATATGAAGCTGAACTGCTTAAAATGGTGAACATTTTAGAGTTCCTTTCTAGTTGAAGCAGTTTGTTTATTATACCCTTTCACACACTCGTGGATAGTTTTTATTTTCTGTTTCTTCTTGCTAATTACCAGCGTTGCCAAGCACAGTTAAAAATTATTAGATATGACAGAATCAATACCAAGTCACAGACTCATACATTTCTAGTAAATAATCTGTATAGCTTATAACCTAAGTGAGAATTCAAATATTGTATAAATAGTTAAGGGTGGGCACAAATAGAAGAAGACCCCTGAGCATTATTTTTTCTACTATTTAGATGAGATCAAAGACCACCCCAAAGATGACTCTCCAGAAAATCCATCGCCAGTGGGTTAGTCTACCACTGATTGTCAGTAATTTAGTTATTTGCACAAGCCCTTGCATGCGACATAATAGACAGTAGAAAGTGCTATTTTTTATTTTAAAGTGGTAGTAAACCCCATATGGAGCCTTAGGTAACTGCACAAGTTACATATATATTATATCTGTAAATAGTGACAGCATACCAAAGTCTGAATAATTTTAAGTCCAAGTACCTGTGAACATATAAATTTCTTCAGATCAAGAGAACCTTATGTACATCAAGACTCATAGAATATTATATTTACCTCTTTTTATCTGTTAAAGTTCCTTGATGTCTTAAATAAGGAAAGAGTATAGGACATATGGAAATTCACAACGCAGCGTATATGTAAGATATTTAAGTTTTCCTGTGCTTCATACCACGTTTTTACTGGTGGCACTCTCTCTCCTCGCCAAAAGAGATGGAATCAAGATTTGCTTATAGAATTTAAATTTTTATCTACTGCAGTGAGGAGACAGCTCTATGTAGCAGCTTCTCTCTCCTCGTTCCACTGATCTGTGTAGGTCTCAGGACTAAGGCGCCCACAATCAAACTCTTTGATGTTGCGTTCAAAGGTTTTCTCAAAATACTTTAAGAAATGTGTGAACAGACAGGGATGTTTGGTGCCATTTTGATGCCTTTTCCAAGGCCATGAGTAGATCCTAAAGAGAAGAAAATTAAAAACTGAAGGTGCCCATGCACCTTTAATTGCAGTTGAATAAACAAGAGTTCCTGCTCCTCCTGACTTCCCCATAAACATGTATGCTTGATTTAGCCAAGCATTCCTTCATTTTCAGTTGTGGGTGATCAGTTAAGGTTAATGAAATTAAAATCTTGCATTATAGCTTATAAGACTCTATGCCTGGAAAATACAAATCAGAAATTCTTGAGAACCATTATAATTTACCTCAGTTGTCCTAACACTAGGTATATAAAGTAGACAATGGATGTTCTTTCTATCACTAGTAAATGAGGATTAGTCAGGATGATTCATCTGCTGATTGACGTCAGGACAACTCATTCACTAACTGATACAGCTGTTCCTGAAAACATGCATTAATTACAGGAGGAGAGGGTTTAGGAAGCAGCTTAAAATCCTACTAGTCTTAATCATTATTTTAAACTAGGAGGATAGTCATTTTTTTTAAAGCAAAGTACAGATATAACATATATTTTCTAATTTCCGGTTTGACCCACTATGCTGTGACTCTGTTTAGTCAGTTTCAAATTTTCTCATGTATTTTTTATTATGAATCAACATAATTGTATAGTGAAAGAACATTATTAAAACTGCATCTAATCTACTGTATGTCTAAGCAGAAAAGATGGAACAGATAATATCCAGCATATTAAAGGGTAAACAATAATTATTGCTTCCTGGGGCTGTATTTGTTAGTTATCAACAACCTTCTGCTCATAAGCCAGCATTAGTAATGACAAAGTACCTGCAGCATATATGGCTTTTTCTTCGCTGTTCTTAACTTAAAATAGCAGGTTTGATTTTGTGCAATTTGTGGGTAAGGAATACACAAAAATTATGATTATTTGGAAATGTAAGTTTTGGATATTTAGGGTCCTGATGTACAGTTCATTTGGAAACTCTTCAGACCCTTTCACCTTTTTCACATTTTGCTAATTTAGCCTTGTGCTAAAATAAAACTAAATTTAAGTTTTTGCCCATCGTTTGACACTCAATACCCTATAATAACAAAGTAAAAACAAAATGTTAGAAATCTTTGCTAATATTTTGAAAAGAAAAAACTAAACTATTACATTGACATGTAAGTATTCAGACCCTTTACTCAGTACTTAGTTGAAACACCTTTGGCACTGATTACAACCTCCAGTTGTCTTGGGTATGATCCACAAGGTTTGCAAACTCAGCTTTGTTGATTATCTTCTGTTCTTCTCTGCAGATCCTCTAAAGCTGTGTCAGGTGTAATGGGGACCGTCGGTGGACAGCCATTTACAGATCTCCCTAGAGATGTTGCATTGGGTCCAGGTTAGTGCTCTAATTATTCCTAGAGCCACTCCTATCTTGTGTTGGCTATGTGCATACAGTCAGTGAGGGATATTTATCAAGAATGGCATTCTCATACGCCAGTCTTGATCCCTGTGCACCGGAGTGAGATGTGCTTTATTTATTAAGAAGCAGATGCTGCTTAATAAATTAGGCACATCTCTGGCAATCCCTGTTCCTGAAACAGAAGTCTTCATCTATAACTTACACCAGTTCCTGGAGTAAGTTATAGTAAACCCGTTGGGCTTTACTATGCCCCGCCCTCCCAATAAGCCTTGCCCTTTTTAAAAAATGTGTTGAGAAGCTTAAAAAAATCACAAATTACTACTCACATATGGCATATGCGATAATTTCTATCGCATCTATTCTATTGTCAACTATCGTGGCATAAAGACATTAGTAAATGCCCTTCTTTAATAATCAAGATAAGGTTTCAGCAGGATCAGCATTAACAATATCTATTCTTTGCTCCATTCAGCTTTCCTTCAACCCTGACCAGTTTCCCTGTCCCAGCCACTGAAAAACACCCTCACATCATTATGCTGCCAAAACCATGCTTCACTGTATGGATGGTATTGGGCAGGTGACTAGCAGTTTGTTCCAGAAATGAAGCTTAGAATTGAGCCAAAAAACTTCAATTAGGTACTTTTTTCATTTTGCAAACTTTCATTTGTCTTTTACTGGGGAGAGGCTTCTTTCTGGCCACCTTGCCATAACATTCAGATTGGTGAAGGGATACAGTGAATATTGACCTTCTGGACGTTTCTTCCATCTGCACACAGAATCTTTGGAGCTCTGCCACAGTTAGCATTGGTTTCTTTTTCACCTCTTTTATCAAGGCCCCTTCCCTGCAATTCGTGGGGTGGCCAGGAAGAGTCCTGGTTGTTCCAAACTTCTTCCATTTAAGAATTATAGAGGCCACTGTGCTCTTGGGAACTTTCAGTTCAGTAGATATTCTTTTTACCCTTCTCCAGATGTGTACCTCCACATAATCCTGTCTCTGAGCTTTATAGCCAGTTCTTTTCTTCTTATGGCTTGTTTTATTCCTCAGATATGCATTTTAGCTGTGAGACCTTATATAGACAGGAGTGTGTTTTTTCCAATAAACCGAATTTAACACAGGTAGACCAATCAAGGTGTTGAAACATCTCAAAGATGATGAAGAGAAATTTGAGGTCTCCAGAAGCTAAATTTCAGGTGTCATAGCAAAAGGACTGAATACTAATATATGTGTAAATCTTTAGTTTTTTCTTTTGTAATAAATTTGTAAATATTTCTAAAATGCTATTTTCTCATTATGAGCTATTGGGAGCAGATTGATGGGAAAAAACTTGATTTTTTAAAATTTTTTTAGCACAAGGCCACAACATAACAAAATGTAAAAAAGCTGAAAGCGTTTGAGAACCTTCTAAATACATTTTATTAGGGGTCAATTATTATATTAAAACCTGGCCCTATCAGATGACTACTTGGTTCTCCAGTGGGCCAATCTAGCTTTGCATCAACTTGCAGTTCACAAAAGTCATACTGCTATAAGGTTTTTTATCATCAACTTTAAACATATGAATTTCTTAATATGGTACTTTATAATCGTTTGTTAAAAATGTCATATGTTCTGTGTTATTATTTAGTAATTTAGGACATAAACTACTTCAAGTCTTTAGACTTATTTGATTGCAGCTAATACTATAATTCTAAGTGTAAACTATTAGAGATGAGCGAGTAGTGAAATATTCGAAAGTTCGAAATTCGATTCGAATAGACCGCGAAATTCGACTATTCGACCGAATATCGAATCCCATTAAAGTCTATGGGAAAAAAATGCTCGCCACTTGGAAATCTCAATTCGACCACTTGGAGGTCACCAAGTCCACCCTGAAACCTCAGAAAAGGATGCCAACACTGCTGGAATGCAACTGGGACAGCAGGGGAAGCATGTCTGGGTGCATATAACGCGCCCAAGTCGCACTATTACGCCACTATCACAGCCTCTCAACAATACACTCCAAAGACAATGTAACCTCTCTGTAAAGTGAGACCATACAAGGAAACCTTCTTTCCTCTACATTGCCATGGACCCCAAGCCAAACTAGACAAAAAAGAAGATAAAATTCTGCACCCCTTAAAATCACGTTGCCTATGACAACCACAGATGGCATAGGCAAAGGGGAAATCAAATAGACCCCACCCCTAATTGTCATTGTGTGTGTGTGAGATGTGGTCAGACATGTCTTCTTTAAAATGTAAAAACAACTCAAACACATGCAGAAGCCTTAAAATGCCCAAATTGTTGGCGCTTGAGATGTCAGTGACCCGACCTGGCACAGTGTCATGTCTAGCAAGTAAAGCAGTGGGGATGTTGAGGGATGCGTAGGACCGCAAAAGGCAGGAAGAGGCCGTGGGCTGGCCAGAGGCTCATGGAAAATTTTGTGGAGGCCCAAGAGGTGAGACCTGTTAAAAATTTTGTGGAGGCCCAAGAGGTGAGACCTGTTAAACATTTTGTGGAGGCCCAAGAGGTGAGACCTCTTAAAAATTATGTGGAGGCCCAAGAGGTGAGACCTCTTAAACATTTTGTGGAGGCCCAAGAGGTGAGACCTCTTAAACATTTTGTGGAGGCCCAAGAGGTGAGACGTATTAAAAATTATGTGGAGGCCCAAGAGGTGAGACGTGTTAAAAATTATGTGGAGGCCCAAGAGGTGAGACGTGTTAAAATTATGTGGAGGCCCAAGAGGTGAGACCTGTTAAACATTTGTGGAGGCCCAAGAGGTGAGACCTGTTAAACATTTTGTGGAGGCCCAAGAGGTGAGACGTGTTAAAAATTATGTGGAGGCCCAAGAGGTGAGACGTGTTAAAAATTATGTGGAGGCCCAAGAGGTGAGACGTGTTAAAAATTATGTGGAGGCCCAAGAGGTGAGACGTGTTAAAAATTATGTGGAGGCCCAAGAGGTGAGACCTGTTAAACATTTTGTGGAGGCCCAAGAGGTGAGACCTGTTAAACATTTTGTGGAGGCCCAAGAGGTGAGACCTGTTAAAAATTTTGTGGAGGCCCAAGAGGTGAGACCTTGATAAAATTTTGTGGAGGCCCAAGAGGTGAGACCTTGATAAAATTTTGTGGAGGCCCAAGAGGTGAGACCTTGATAAAATTATGTGGAGGCCCAAGAGGTGAGACCTGTTAAAAATTTTGTGTAGGCCCAAGAGGTGAGACCTTGATAAAAATTTGTGGAGGCCCAAGAGGTGAGACCTCTTAAAAATTATGTGGAGGCCCAAGAGGTGAGACCTGTTAAACATTTTGTGGAGGCCCAAGAGGTGAGACCTCTTAAAAATTATGTGGAGGCCCAAGAGGTGAGACCTCTTAAACATTTTGTGGAGGCCCAAGAGGTGAGACCTCTTAAACATTTTGTGGAGGCCCAAGAGGTGAAACCTCTTAAACATTTTGTGGAGGCCCAAGAGGTGAGACCTCTTAAACATTTTGTGGAGGCCCAAGAGGTGAGACCTCTTAAACATTTGTGGAGGCCCAAGAGGTGAGACGTATTAAAAATTATGTGGAGGCCCAAGAGGTGAGACGTGTTAAAAATTATGTGGAGGCCCAAGAGGTGAGACGTGTTAAAAATTATGTGGAGGCCCAAGAGGTGAGACCTGTTAAACATTTTGTGGAGGCCCAAGAGGTGAGACCTGTTAAACATTTTGTGGAGGCCCAAGAGGTGAGACGTATTAAAAATTATGTGGAGGCCCAAGAGGTGAGACGTGTTAAAAATTATGTGGAGGCCCAAGAGGTGAGACGTGTTAAAAATTATGTGGAGGCCCAAGAGGTGAGACCTGTTAAACATTTTGTGGAGGCCCAAGAGGTGAGACCTGTTAAACATTTTGTGGAGGCCCAAGAGGTGAGATGTGTTAAAAATTATGTGGAGGCCCAAGAGGTGAGACGTGTTAAAAATTATGTGGAGGCCCAAGAGGTGAGACGTGTTAAAAATTATGTGGAGGCCCAAGAGGTGAGACGTGTTAAAAATTATGTGGAGGCACAAGAGGTGAGACCTGTTAAACATTTTGTGGAGGCCCAAGAGGTGAGACCTGTTAAACATTTTGTGGAGGCCCAAGAGGTGAGACCTGTTAAACATTTTGTGGAGGCCCAAGAGGTGAGACCTCTTAAAAATTATGTGGAGGCCCAAGAGGTGAGACCTGTTAAACATTTTGTGGAGGCCCAAGAGGTGAGACCTCTTAAAAATTATGTGGAGGCCCAAGAGGTTATTATTATTAATAAGAAACAGAACACAAGAACAAGGGGGCACAATCTGAGGTTAGTTGGGGGAAAAATCAAGAACAACATTAGAAAATATTATTTCACTGAAAGAGTAGTAGAAGCTTGGAACAAACTTCCAGCAGAGGTGGTTGATAAATCCACAGTAACTGAATTTAAACATGCCTGGGATAAACATGTATCTATCCTAAGATAAAAAAATAAAAGGATAATAAAAGGGCAGACTAGATGGACCAGGTGGTCTTTTTCTGCCGTCAATCTTCTATGTTTCTATGTTTCTATGAGGTGAGACGTGTTAAAAATTATGTGGAGGCCCAAGAGGTGAGACCTCTTAAACATTTTGTGCAGGCCCAAGAGGTGAGACCTCTTAAAAATTATGTGGAGGCCCAAGAGGTGAGACCTCTTAAACATTTTGTGCAGGCCCAAGAGGTGAGACCTGTTAAAAATTATGTGGAGGCCCAAGAGGTGAGACCTGTTAAACATTTTGTGGAGGCCCAAGAGGTGAGACCTGTTAAACATTTTGTGGAGGCCCAAGAGGTGAGACCTCTTAAAAATTATGTGGAGGCCCAAGAGGTGAGACCTGTTAAACATTTTGTGGAGGCCCAAGAGGTGAGACCTCTTAAAAATTATGTGGAGGCCCAAGAGGTGAGACGTGTTAAAAATTATGTGGAGGCCCAAGAGGTGAGACCTCTTAAACATTTTGTGGCAGGCCCAAGAGGTGAGACCTCTTAAAAATTATGTGGAGGCCCAAGAGGTGAGACCTCTTAAACATTTTGTGCAGGCCCAAGAGGTGAGACCTCTTAAAAATTATGTGGAGGCCCAAGAGGTGAGACCTCTTAAACATTTTGTGCAGGCCCAAGAGGTGAGACCTGTTAAAATTATGTGGAGGCCAAGAGGTGAGACCTGTTAAACATTTTGTGGAGGCCCAAGAGGTGAGACCTGTTAAACATTTTGTGGAGGCCCAAGAGGTGAGACCTCTTAAAAATTATGTGGAGGCCCAAGAGGTGAGACCTGTTAAACATTTTGTGGAGGCCCAAGAGGTGAGACCTCTTAAAAATTATGTGGAGGCCCAAGAGGTGAGACGTTGTTAAAAATTATGTGGAGGCCCAAGAGGTGAGACCTCTTAAACATTTTGTGCAGGCCCAAGAGGTGAGACCTCTTAAAAATTATGTGGAGGCCCAAGAGGTGAGACCTCTTAAACATTTTGTGCAGGCCCAAGAGGTGAGACCTGTTAAAAATTATGTGGAGGCCCAAGAGGTGAGACCTGTTAAACATTTTGTGGAGGCCCAAGAGGTGAGACCTGTTAAACATTTTGTGGAGGCCCAAGAGGTGAGACCTGTTAAACATTTTGTGGAGGCCCAAGAGGTGAGACCTGTTAAACATTTTGTGGAGGCCCAAGAGGTGAGACCTATTAAACATTTTGTGGAGGCCCAAGAGGTGAGACCTCTTAAAAATTATGTGTGGCCCAAGAGGTGACACCTCTTAAACATTTTGTGGAGGCCCAAGAGGTGAGCCATAAATATATAAATTTTTCTTATTTACGGAGCAATTCTACGGCGGTTAAGGAGGAGGAGGAGGAGGTGGAGGAGGAAATGGCACTTCATACAGATGGCACTTCACTTTTGGCTGCTTTCCACTGTTGGAGAAGCAAAGTCCGGGTCAATCCACTTGCTGTTCATTTTGATTAGCGTCAGCCTGTCGGCACTGTCGGTTGACAGGCGGCTGCGCTTATCGGTTATAATGCCCCCGGCTGCGCTGAACACCCTTTCTGATAGCACGCTGGCGGCAGGGCAGGCAAGCACCTCCAAGGCGTACAGGGACAGTTCCAGCCACGTGTCCAACTTGGAGACCCAGTAAGTGTAGGACGCCGAGGGATCGGGGAGGACAGGGTTACGGTCTGCCAGGTACTCCCGCAACATCCGCCGATACTTGTCCCTCCTGCTGATAGCGGGCCCCGCAGTGATGGAACTTGCACGAGGGGGTGCCATGAACGTGTCCCACACCTTGGAGAGTGTTCCCCTGGTGGCTGTGGGCCTGATAGATGTTGTGGGACTCTGGGAGACCTTCTCCTCTCTGCCGCCAGCGATGGTGGGTGGGAAAATCTCCATCATGTTCTGCACGAGTTCCCTCTGGTATTCCAGCAATCGATTTGTCCTCTCCTCTACCGGAATAAAAGAGGAGACGTTATCTTTATACCGGGGGTCCAGGAGTGCGAAGACCTAGTACAGTTTGTTCTCCACTATCCGGACAACACGTGTGTCCCGGGAAAAGCAGCCCAGCATGAAGTCAGCCATGTGTGCCAGACTCTGAATAGGCATGACCTCACTGCCCCCACCAGAAGGATCACTTGCCATTTCCTCCTCTTCCTCTTCCGCCTCCTCTCCGCCCCATCCGCGCTGAACCAATGGGACGCACACAGCCTGACTGCTACCCTCGCCGCCAGCATCCTCCTCCTCTTCCACAGCCACCTCCACGTCGTCCTCCTCCTCCTCATCCTCATCCTCCTGCAACTGCCACCGTGAAGCAGACAAAAGTGTGGTCTGACTGTGTAGCTCCGTTGCGTCTCCTCCTACCCCCGTCTCCTCTGCGTGCAATGCGTTCTCCCTTATTGCGATGAGGGATTCTTTAAGGACGCATAGGAGCGGGATGGTTACGCTCACTATAGCGTCCTCGCTGCTGACCTTCTTGGTGGACTCCTCAAAGATACGCAGTACATCGCATATGTCTGCCATCCATGGCCACTCGTGGTTGGCAAACTGAGGGAGCTGAGTTGGAGGCACGCGTGGATTCATAATCTGGTACTCCATCAATGCTCTCTGCTGCTCACACACCCTGGCCAACATGGAATAGGTGGAATTCCAGCGAGTCGGCAGGTCGCACAACAGCCGATGTTCAGGCAAATGGAGGCGTTGCTGGAGTTTTTTTAAGCTAGCAGCAGCTACAGTTGACTTCCGAAAGTGAGCGCACAAGCGCCGCACTTTCACCAGTAGCTCTGCCAGGTTGGGGTAAGTCTTTAGAAATTTTTGGACTACCAGATTAAAAACGTGGGCCAGGCATGGTACGTGATTGAGTTCGGCAAGCTCCAGAGCCGCCACCAGGTTACGGCCGTTATCGCACACGACCATGCCTGGTCCTAGCTGCAGCGGCGAAAGCCACATCTCCGTCTGCTGCAATATGGCGTCCCTCACCTCTGGGGCGCTGTGCTTCCTGTCGCCCAAGCTGATGAGCTTAAGCACCGCCTGCTGACGTCTCCCCGCGCCAGTGCTGCAACGCTTCCAGCTAGCGGCTGAGGGCGATGTTAAGGCAGAGGAGGAGGAGGAGGAGGAGGAGGGGGGTTTATCAGAACCCATGCTGGCAATCTTGGGCGGGGGTGGTAGGTAGGCCGTCTCTGTTTGCGACCCCGTCCCCGCTTCCACTACATTCACCCAGTGTGCCGTCAAAGAGATGTATCGTCCCTGGCCGCAAGCGCTTGTCCACGAGTCGGCCCGCCTGATGTTACGCGACACGTGCTGGTGCAGGGCGGGGACGGCACTCCGGGAAAAGTAGTGGCGGCTGGGGACGGAATAGCGAGGTGCGGCAGCCGCCATCAGGTCGCGGAAGGCCTGCGTCTCCACAAGCCTAAACGGCAACATCTCCAGGGCCAGCAGTTTGGAGATGTGGCAGTTTAAGGCTTGGGCTTGGGGGTGACTCGAGGCGTACTTCCGCCTGCGGTCGAACGCCTGCGAGATGGACAGTTGTTGGGACGAGGAGTGTGAAGGTGCAGGCAAAGAGGCGGGGGAAGGGGAGGCTGAAGGAGAAGGCCCCAAAGTAGCCGAGGCAGATGTGGAGGTGTCCTGGCTGGAGGTCTGGACCGCAGTGGCAGCACACAACACAGGGGAAGAGGCAGTGGCAGCAAGACCGGGCGCAGGTTGTATTGCGTTTGCTCTCTCCCACTCAGCCCAGTGCTTGACTTCCAAGTGACGCCGCATGCCTGAGGTGGTCAGATTGCTCTTCTCAGAGCCCCTACTCAGTTTTGAGTGGCAGAGTGTGCAAACCGCGCTCAGTTTGTCATCCGCACAAACATTAAAAAATCTCCACACCACAGAAGTACGAGGCCTCGATGGGGGAGCTTCGCGTGACTGCCCGCTGCCGGGAACAGCTTCGGCCCTGCTGGCTGTGGCCTCACTTCTCTGTCTGGACTGTCCTCTGCCTCTGGACATCCCTCTGCCTGTGGACATCCCTCTGCCTCTGGACATCCCTCTGCCTCTTGCTGCCTTTTTCGGTGCTGCGCAGACCACCACCTCTCCACTACTTTCCTCGGTGGACATCACCCCTGGCCAAGTGGGGTCGGTCATTTCGTCATCCACCACCTCAACTTCCTCACTCTGCTCCTCCTCCTGCCCACTGGACATTCCAATAGCCTCCCTTGATGGCAACTGCGTCTCATCATCATCATCGCTCATGATAACAGATGCTGGCTCAGGGTCCACATCAGCAGGAGATGGCGAAAACTGAAGTGTTTGGGCATCACTACAAACAAATTCCTCTGCTAGCTCCTGGGATTCTTCCGGCACATCTGAAAAAGGACCCGAAAAGAGCTCCTGGGAGGGGTCAATGGTGGGATGACTCTGTTGGCCAGGTGTGGAGGAAGGAGGGTCAGAGTGAGACTGTGTGGATGACTGGCTGGTGGACAACTGTGTGGAAGCGCTATCGGCTATCCATTGCACCACCTGTTCAACCTGCTCAGGCCTCAACAACGGTGTAACCCGCCCCCTGCTTAACTGTCCCATAAAGGCAGGGATTCTGGATGAGCGGGATCCTGGCTGACCCTCACCAGCACGCATTGTATCCCCACTGGCTTCAACAAGGCCCCCAACAGCATTTCCGCGCCCCCGTCTTCGTCCACGTCCTATTCCGCTAGCCCCCCTCCGCATTTTATTTTTTTTTTGTTACAATATTTTGCCTTCACAGCCGTGAAATTACTTTGCAAGAGAACGCACAGTACAGTTGCCAATTATAAGGCCTATATATTGTATATTTCAAGGTACACAGCCGTGTACTAAGTGATCAGACGGTGTGTATGAACACCAGTTATGAGAAATTACTTTGCAAGAGAGCGCACAGTACAGTTGGCAATTATAAGGCCTATATATTGTATATTTCAAGGTACACAGCCGTGTACTAAGTGATCAGACGGTGTGTATGAACACCAGGTTTGAGAAATTACTTTGCAAGAGAACGCACAGTACAGTTGCCAATTATAAGGCCTATATATTGTATATTTCAAGGTACACAGCCGTGTACTAAGTGATCAGACGGTGTGTATGAACACCAGGTTTGAGAAATTACTTTGCAAGAGAACGCACAGTACAGTTGCCAATTATAAGGCCTATATATTGTATATTTCAAGGTACACAGCCGTATACTAAGTGATCAGACGGTGTGTATGAACACCAGGTATGAGAAATTACTTTGCAAGAGAACGCACAGTACAGTTGCCAATTATAAGGCCTATATATTGTATATTTCAAGGTACACAGCCGTGTACTAAGTGATCAGACGGTGTGTATGAACACCAGGTATGAGAAATTACTTTGCAAGAGAACGCACAGTACAGTTGCCAATTATAAGGCCTATATATTGTATATTTCAAGGTACACAGCCGTGTACTAAGTGATCAGACGGTGTGTATGAACACCAGGTATGAGAAATTACTTTGCAAGAGAACGCACAGTACAGTTGCCAATTGAAAGGCCTATATATTTTATATTTCAAGGTACACAGCAGTAGTGCCAAATATAGTTTTGGTATGTAGCAGAGCACCTAATACACCACTAATGCCTCTCTCTGTCCCTACTCCAGCAGCTATCCCTGAATACGGCAGCCGTTCTCTGTAAAGTGTATCTTGTAGTAAAGCTATCACTGTACTGCACTATAGTAGCCCTGATAAGGGCTTTTAATCATGCTCCTGCCTGTCCAACAGCTAAAACCTGTCTCTCCCTTCTCCAGCCTCTGTCCCTGACTAAGTTCACGCAGCATATGCGAACGAGCAGGAAGAGCTGAGTTTTTAATATTCGAGGTCACATGGTTTTTCCAGCCAATGCATGTAGACGCCGTTTTCGCGCTGCCAGCATGCTCAGCGTGCCTGTCATACCCCCCCTGCATGGTGATTGGTGGAAAAAGAGCACCAGGGAAGGTGGGAGGGGAAACGAATTCTAAGTGCGCCATCGCCGTTATACTCGAAAGAAATCGAGCACGCCGAATATCGTAGTATTCGATCGAATACCAGCTCGATCGAACACTACTCGCTCATCTCTATAAACTATCATAATAGAAAGTTTAAGCAAACTGATGAATGATTATCCTTGGTATTTCAATGCATAAAATTTACAGTAATATAAGAATCTAATAGAAAAATTTCACAAGTTGTGACAAGACCAGGGGAAAATGTTTGAAGGTGTTTACATTTCTCCCAGGTTACTGTCTTATTCATGGTAGGAACAGCCAGGGAGTAGGAAGGCTGGGTGTGTCCTTACTCCCTTTAGGCACTCCAAGTATTTGGGGTGATTCTGGCTAATCTACAGCAGAGAGGAGATTTTGCCTTATAAAGTCAGACAGTGCAGAGGTTGCTGGCTCCTGGGACAAACTGCTGCCCGTAAAAAAAAACAAAAAACAGTTTATTGTTTAGTTAACGGCCAGATGACCAAGGATTTTATTTTCTATTACTTAGGGATAAGTTAACATGTTGCCATAGCAGTTTATGGAAAGGAGGGGGAAAGAGGAGTGAACTGCAGGGAGGAGACAGAGGGGTAGGCACACAGAGCTGCTATAGTTAGTTTGAATAAGTTTTCTCACCCAAGGGAATCCTGGCCATACACACTTATGGGAAATTTCCTGGTGGCCCGATGGCCAGGTACATGAGGATCTGGTGCTCTAAGCATTAATTAATGCTAGAAGCATCATGTACTTATACACTTGGCTGGCAACTGCAGGTGCCCTCCAAAATTCAACTGTATTTCTAGCCCTGCCTACTTCTGTTGTCCCTGCCTATATGTGTTGGCCCTGCCTACTTTTATTGCCCTGCCTTCAGTCAATTTGGATATGCCTACAACATCAGCAGCATCGATAGTTTCCGAGATGACCACAGTAGAAGAATATTCAGCCCTGCCAGTTCTTTTGGAAGTTTTGAACGTACATTGCCTCTACACCCATAACCCTTTTCCTCTGATATATCCTCCTACTCAGCACCCCGATCCAGCTCCTAGGTCCCATAATCCTCATCCTCCCTGTCACTATTATCAGATTGTTATATGTCATCGTGGGCTCCTTGCCCCCCCTCCTAATTCCTTCCTTCGTATTTACCCCAAGTGCCACTGTAGCTACCATTTCCCTTACCTCCACCACCACAAGTGCCATTACTACTACCAACACTGGGTTTGCAAGGAGCAGGGAGAATGCTGTGATCCCTGGCTCCAGGATATGGTGTCAGACTCAGAGGTGACATCCACTTCACCCTGCTGTGACTGTCTCATCCTCATAATAATAATGTGGCTTCAATAGGAAGACAGGGAGAACTGTGGTCTACTACTGCTACTGGCCGGCAGATGGTGCTGCTACTGCTGTTTGCACTATTATACAGATCCTGAATCTCAAATGATAAGGCATGGATCTTTTGGTTGCCACTCTTCCATTTTCTAGAAGTTTCTCATAAGGCCAACAAATGAAAAGTCATGGGTTTGGTGCACAATTTATTAAATTGTGCTAAACTATAATTGAAAGTGTGATTTTTCCTTTAATTTAGAGACAGAGGCTCAATTAAGGGTTTCTCCCCTTCTATGGACATACTGCACACTGGTATTGACAATTTACAATGGTAATAATGCAGTTTTTGAAGAAAAATGCTATAACCGAACAGTATTTTGTAATACATTACTTTCACAAAAATGGGTATAATAATGACGCTCTTACAGTAAAGTGTGTTTGCTGTAACACTGAATGGTATCTTGCTGTAATATACAGTTCTTTTTTTTATAAATATTCTGTCTGCTAACCTGCAAAATGCATCTTGTCAGATTTGGTACACATTATTGTGAACATTGCAACCGTTTTTCAGAACAAAATGAGCACTTGGACACAGCAAAAATTCATGCTGGCCATAATGCTTTATATTTGAAGAAGCTTGTAGAAACCAACAGCCTTTTGTAAAAAATAAATAAAAATAAATCACAATTAAATGGTGATGCTTAGGAGTACTGTAGCTTTAACTAGTAACACAACACACAACATTGTCAATAGCTGACTAACACACATTATACTAAATGACCTTTGTCAGGTCCCTACCTAAAAGCCCTATGTCTAAAACTTAATTAAATCAATCTAACTAGATCTCTAAATTTTTCATATAACACCCTGAATTCACCATATTGGCTGTGTGTCCATATACGTGTCTATCTTAGCTTTTTTGTGTTGTACAAAGGTCCTGCCTCATCAATGTCTATGCTCGGAATTACATAATTTCCTTTTTTGGGATCATGGTGCCCATGACCCATGCCTATATCATCTCTCCCGATTGGCTTAGGCTGTCTGCAAGGTATTTTTGGTGAGCCATTCAGCAAGGGTTCCATCTGGGGTCATGTAATCCTCCATTTTAATCTTTTCCTGCCCTGCCATTCTCTCTAGTGTGCTGTGATTGCTATGGTATGTAAATGGCAGATGCCATTTTTAAAAATTCACATAAATCGAATTGCAAAAACTTTGGCTTCATTTAGAAGACTTTTTTTGGGGAAATTCTAAACAATTTTAATTTGTTTAAAATCAATTCAATTATCTCTAGTGGTTTCATATCTTCTGTTGCTTTCTTAAAACCTGAAGAAAACTTTACAGGATGCAAAACAGCCAATAGCCAACCTGCCTATATTTATTTGCCTGTTATAAAGCACTGAAAATAAAGAATTGCTGAAGAAGTTCCTTTCTTCTTGCGTGATTTATGTAGCTGAACTGTCTGCATAGAGCACCATCATTTATGAGCAGCCTGACCACTGGTTTTGCAGAGTGTTTGTTTATACAGTCACTGTTTTCTTGGAGTAGTGCAATGAATGAACTCCACAATTTTCCCCTATTGATTAGAGAGATGTAGTAAGGTGGAAATTTTATCCTAATCTAACAAAATAGTTATTTAACATAAATGCATAATCTTTCATCACAAAATTTTCAAATCCAAAGGCTAGTTTGTGTCTCGAGTATCAAGTCATATACATGTTATGTACATGCTGTGGAGCTAATAAAAGATGGTGGATTAGTCCTAAGGCGAGTGCCTTGCTGTTTCTTTTAAACTTGAACCAAATTTATAACATAAAGCTTCAGAAAAAAATTAAATAATAATATTAATAATAAAAATACATCCCCAATTGGGCCTTATACATACTATATTATTCTGGAATTTCATGCACTGTATTTAAACTGTGTTTAAACACTGTATATAACTCACTGGCAAATGGGCATATACGGTAGCTAGAACATGCCATAATTTGCTGAGCTGTTGGGGTCCAACTAATAGGACAGAGACATGCTACAAATACCACACTGCTAAAGTTAGATACAATTGTCTGATATTGTGGCTCAGTCCCATAGAGCTGTTCTGCAGTTTTCTGCACAATGCCTGGTCGGGAGTGATACCATACATCAGGGATCTCAAACTCGTAGCCCTCCAGCTGTTGCAAAACTACAACTCCCAGCATGCCCTAATAGCTGTAGACTCTCCTGGCATGATGGAAGTTGTAGTTTTACAACAGCTGTAGGGCCACGAGTTTGAGATCTCTGCCGTACAGCCTATTTAAATAACTTTGAAAATATGTTGCATTAATTATAGTATATAATACTGTTCATAAATTACAGTCTATATTTTATCCAAGAACTGCATTCACAATTCTGCCGCTTGTTTTGGAAACAATTCTGGAAAAATAATTTTTAACAGACACATTTGAAAACATTGTATCAAAGCTCCATAATGTACTTGGAAGGTTCTTTTTCTGCAACCAGATTACTGAACAGCATGGTATAACTATAACTCATTATATAGCAACTCATTATGTAGCAAGTAGCAAGGAATTAAAAGAACAGAAAAATAAACAGTGATGTCAACACAGACAAATGTGGCCCCATGAGGAGGTGGGGAGGTGGTGCAACAGCAGTGGCATACAGCACAAGATGGCAGATAACAGTAGTAACAGAATCCAATAACAGCATTGTAATAGCAAAGCCCAGTGGCATGCATATTCTTTTAAAAATTTAAAACGTACATATCAGTAGGCCAAGAAGCTCCATTGTAGGAATGGCAGTAGAGGCAGAAGGTGGGTGGCAGCACCAGAATGGTGGCAGCAGCACATGGTCAGAAGTATTGGCCCATTTTGCAGAATACTCCAGTGTGGCAGCATACTACAGGATGATCATTAGTGGCAGAATGATCTGTTCTGTTGCATCAGGCAATAGTGTCTGGAAATCCTGGTTGATCCACACCTGATTCATCTTTATGAAGGTTACTATCTCAACATTTTGGGAGGCAAGTTCCCCTAGGGGTAACTATGCTCTTTGCCGCACTGAACACCTGATCTGATGCCACAATACTGTTGTGGCCACAATTCAAGTTTGCATGCCCAGTAGTCCAGGGGATCCTGGATTAGTGGTGACAGGGTGCAGTCCAAGTATGCCACCACCTGCTGCATGTCCTGGTGCTGCTAGGTAGTGCTGCTGGGTGGTTTCTTCAGTAGTCAGCTGAAGAAAATTGCTCATCAGAGACTCCAAACTGAAGTTGCTACAGATGGAGCTGGTGTTATTCCTGCCCCCCCCACAAGTCATGGCAGTGGAGCGTGAGCACAGAGAGTCCCCCTGGTCAAACTTTCCTGACGACTGACAATGGTGCACGTAGCCAGCGATCAAGCGAATATACTGCATTTTTGTAGTCCATTTTTTTCCATTCCTCTCAGAAGGTCTTAAAAATGCTTCCATTTTTGCCCAGTAGCGAGGGTCTAACATTCCTCTGATGAATCCTGACAATGTGGTTGTCACTATGCAAACATAAAAGCATGCATCTGGCCGATGGCACAAGGGACAGCTTCTCCTGCTCCTCTCCTGTCGCTTGGGCAGATAAACCACCTAGTTGTGTATAAAGCTCCTGGGTATTTATGTCCTCATCCTACTCCTCTGCCAGATCAGCCTCCCCAGGGCTCAGGTGGCTGTGAGATTTAGGTGCCATGTCTTTTGTCCCCTTGCCAATCAGATTTGTCTGCATCTGCTCTAGGACGTGAAGGAGTGGAAGGCATCTTGTAGTTCTGCTGATTGAGAAATAAACTGACCTCCTAAAAGGGCCCAGCACATGTCACTCATGAGCTGCCACTGGCTAATGTTGAAGTTAGACCTGTCCATCTGCAGCATTAAGAAATCATTGACCACCTTCCTCAGCTCATACAAGTGGTCTAACATATGGAGCACAGAGTTCCAATGGGTGGAAACATGGCATATCAGGCAATGTAGGGGAAGAGCATTTAGCCTTTGCAGCTCAAGTAGGGCATTTTTGCACAGTAAGAGTGGCTGAAGTGCATGTACAGTTTCCTGGACATATCTAACAGCTCTTGCAGTTCCGTGGAAGACATGAAGAATCGGGTAACAATGAGATTAAATACGTGCGCCATGCAGGGAGCATGGGTCAACCCTCCCTGACGCAGCACAGACAAAATGTCTTTCCTGTTATCAGTAACCATAGTTCATATCTCCAGTTGTCAAGGGGACAGCCAGTATTTTATTTCTGTATTGATAACACGGACCAGCTCCTCCCCAGTGTGGTTCTGCTAGCCAAGGCTGATGAGGTGCAGAACCGCGTGACAGCACCTAGCTTTGCATAGATGATATGCTGGAAGACCACTGTGAACTGTGGAGGGTGAGGACCAGGTGGAGGATAAGGAGGCAGAGGGGGACATTGGCACAGAAATCCTACCATTACAAGCAAAGACAACATTGCCATCATCTGGCCAAATTGCTGGCCCAAAAAGAAATTCACCCAGTGGGCTGTGATCAACATATATTGTCCTTGACCATAGTTACAACTCCATACGTCAGCGCTGGAGTAAATTCTACCAAATACCGAGAGGCACAAAGACTAGCCCACCTTCTGTTCAATGTATGAGTGCAAGGCTGGTACAGATTTTTTGGAAAATAAATATCGGCTTGGGACTCTCCACTATGGGTGGGCACAAGCCATCATTTGAAAGAAGTCAACTGTGCAAAGTCAACTACATGGAAAGGGAGGGACTGTGCTAGCAGCAACTTAGCCAGGTGCACGTTCAACTTCTGCACCTTTGGATGAGTGCACACATATTATCTTTTTGCAATCACCCCAGTGATCGATTGCTGCCTAAATAAGTGACGAGGAGAGGGAGGATGAGAAGGAGGAGTATCAGGAGCAATTGGCGACATTTATGTTGATGGGAAGAAACAACAGCTTCCTTCTGCTGATGTTGTTGAGCTCTGGCTGCTGGAGAGTGGGTGCTGCATCAAGCTGTAACACTAAATGGGTGACACAGTATTTCCATGTCACTTTATGGTAACGCTCCATGTATTGATACAGGGCCATCGTGCGAACATCAGCACCCTGGCCACGACTCACCTTCTGTCCACACATCCTGCATACCACCATGCTAACATCCCCAGTGACTTTATAAAAAATTCCCACACCGCTTAGTATCGCACTTTACATCCACCACTGCATGATGCCTTCTGGCCTCTGCATTTATGAACCCATGCACTGCAACTGTGTTCCTCACAGGTAGTCTCCCGAGTAGCAGACAGTGTATCCTTCCCACATTTGACTGCAGATCTCCCACTGCTCCCATCCTGCTGTCTCACAGGCGCGCTGCCACTCTCACCCTGTGATGGCGACAATGTCCCCTCTTCACCTGACTCCCATATGCGATCAGCTACATCATCATCTACATATGTTTGCTTGTCACTTGTGTCACCCTCACCTGTCTCTTTGGCGAGTCTCTGACCTCTTACAACATGTGTTCCATACCTACTATCATCAGCGGTAGTTGGATGCCTAGATGAGTCTGCAGTGGACCTCTTTTTCTCTACTGGCCTGTATCTGCTGACTGTCCTCACAAAGCTCATCCTTGCTGAAAAGCGGAGCAGAGCCGGCAGCTATCATTATTTGGCTAGTAGAATTCCTGGCTGTGTATATCTGTTGTCACTGGAAATGATGTTGAGAAGCAAGTCAACCATTCCAGTACAGCTGGATGACAGTGGCATTCTTCTTCTGCTATGTGTGTCTGCTATAGCAACATTTTTGCCACTGCTAGTACTTTTGGAGGCCCCAGGGCAACTGTCTGTTGGCCATAGTGTAAAGTAACTGTATCAGTAAAGTAATAAATTAACTATGAATGTCAAAGCAATTGAACAAGATTCACACAGCAATATATTAGACCGCCCTTTAATACTGAGGCACAGTAAGTATATCTATAAAATAACGGATTAACTATGAATGTTGCAGAAGTTGAACAAGATGCATGTGGTGATATATTAGACTGCCCTTTATTACTGAGGCACAATCTACTTGTAAAATAACAGATTAAGAGTCCATTCACACTTCCGCATAATGGGACCACAAAAGATGCGGACAGCACACTATGTGCTGTCTGCATCCGCACTTCTGTTCCGCGGCCCCGCAAAAAAATATTGCTATACCAAAGAGATAGGGGGCACACTAACCATAAACTGGAGTGCACAAATGGTTCAAACGCAGCAGAGACAACAGCAAAAAAGCCAAAAAAGCAAAAGAAAATCAAAACACAGTGCACATCCAGGAATAAAAGGAATAAAGAGATTTTATTGAACAGAACAATTACACACACATTAAAAAATGTATACAATGAATCAATAACCAAACCTATAACTTTACATTGATAAATAGGCTTCATAATACAATGTCTGGTAAATGCCAGACTGGCAATAGGCAGGGAATGCAAAATGAAAGACCCATGCCATGTCATCCACAAGTGAGACAGTGGGTGCTGCTCCAGAAATTTTAGGACCACTTATTCAGAACAAACCACTGCTTTTTTTGATACTACAGTGTGTGCATAAACATTGGTAGGCATCTGCCCCCAATAAGGGATTGTTTGTTATCCTCTTGATGACCAACGCCATACATGCAGCGGAAGTCATCACTTTAAATATCACTCCCATCTGGATTATGAGGAAAGGATAAAAAACATTTATTTACGAGGTAAATCAATAAAAAATAGTGAACAGCTGTGGATATAATAGAATATAATAAAAAACATACAATATACTGGAATATATATGCAACTATAACCTTTGATCGTATATCAGATTGATCTTTTCACCCTTTTTCCATATTCCAGTGTATTGTAAGTTTTTTATTATATTCTATTATATCCACAGCTGTTCACTATTTTTTATTGATTTACCTCGTAAATAAATGTTTTTTTTATCCTTTCCTCATAATCCAGATTGGAGTGCCTATTTAATATCCATTTCATTTTTCTATTTTTCAGGACAAGGTGGGTTTTTGTCCCTTTAATAGAGCACCCAACCATAACGTAGTGGAGTGAGAAGTTTCAATATTCGACTTTAAATATCACGCCTGTTTATAAATGCAGTGGGCACTATAGCTGTCAGGTTTTTGCTGTTTCAAATAACAGAGGCCCAGGGCAAATGTCTGTGGTGGTCCATAACGTTGAACACAGACATTTAACACCTCAGATGCCGTTGTCAAATGTGAAACATGAAAATTCTGAAGCCATGTACTCCTGAAAGCTGTTACCTTATAGTGATAGCCTTGAGCCTGCTTGGGGCTCCAATGACTATTACTGGTATATTCTAATACAGACCTGCAGGTGGCAACAATGCATTGGAATTAGAGATGAGCGAATATATTTGTAAAGATTCGTTACCTGCACGGATATTTGCGTACTCGTAAGTATTCATTACTTGGCCGAGTAGCGTGTGAAATTCGTGTTTTTTTTAACTCCTTTCTGCATGTTTAGCGACTATTTCTTAGCCAATAAACATACAGGGGAGCCTGGGGGACCTCCTGCCATGCCTGCAACCTTTTCTACGTGTCTAGGAGTGATTGGCTGCCTGCATAAGGTTACATGCTATTATATATATGTGTACGCCTGGGGCTCCGATCACACAACTTGTAGTTTTAGGAGAGGGAAAGAGTGTGCGTGTGATAGGGATAGCGAAAGCGTACGAAATAGGAGAATATTCGTTTCTATTAGGCAGGGAACTGCATTTGTGACCCAAAAAGTCTCTTGATAGACTACAATCCGGCTACAGAAGTGCCCTTCATATTTCTGCAATCAGCCTAGCAGAAATATACTGCAGTCTGTAGAGTCATTGTCTGACCCTACCAATACAGAATACCCTCCAGTGTTGCTTGCTGTAATCTGTGCTGTATATCATACATTAGGTGCTCTCACTGTGTCATATAGTGTGTGATACTGTAAGGCATCTATTCTAATAAAGCTGATACGTACATTAGTATAGTGTGTACAGATGTAGCAGAGCTAGCGATCACAGGAGAATCGCGTGAGCGCAGAACAATATCGTGAATAGAGTACGCATCTGATTTGCACGCTAATGCTACGCATTGTATGCTAGTGCGAACAAATTTGTATGCTAATGCTACGCATTGTAAGCCAATGCGTACAAATTTGTATGCTAATGAGTACGAATTCACCTAGTTAGCGTACTTTTACTGCAAGTGAAAGGAGTGAAAGAGGAGAATTCGCGATTCATTAGCAACGCTATGCGAAAACAGTGAGCGTTAGCACTGCTACATCTGTATACTGTGGTGCGTATTGTGCGTGCATAATAGCATTTTGTGCACATGTGTGCAAGCTAACTTCATACATCCTATACTTATATAGACGTATATATGTAGATATATATATATATATATATATATATATATATATATATATATATATATAAAGAATGAGAACACCAGGGGCAAGGGTAAAGGTGGTAGAGGTGGGAGACGTGGGCGTGGAACTGGTGTGGTGGGCAGAGGCGGTGCACGTGGTAGTGTGCGGGGTGACACTGTGTCTGCTGCTGTGGGAGCAGTTGAAAGACGACAATTCAAGATGCCTGCTTTTCTGCAAAAGCTTGCAGGGCCACAGGGTACACCTTTGACCGATGCCCAAGAGCAAGAGAATGTGCTGAAATGGATGGCAGAGAGCGCGTCCAGCCATATGTCTACTGCCCCGTCTTCCAGCCAGTCCACTCATGACAGCCAGGGCAATGGACCTGTCCATCCTTCACCTCGCTCTCCTTCTCCCCAGCCTGGATCCTCCACTGTCCAATCTCATGTGGAGACTTACTCACTGGAACTCTACAGTGAACCCTTCCCTGATGTGCTACCGGAGGAGATTCTCTGCCCCGATTCGCAAAAGCTGGTGCAGTCTCAGGGTGATGAGGGTGAGGATTTACCTGTGGTATCTGAGGAGGTGGTGGATGATGACAAGACACAGGTGTCAGGGGGTGAGGTAGTTGGCAGGGAAGTAAGTCAGAGTGGGGACTCTAAGGAAGAGCTGGGTGATGATGAGGGGATAGATCCGACTTGGGTGGATCAGGAACAGGAAGAAAGCGGTTCTGACTGTGAGGCAACATCAGCAGCACAACCGGTTGGGAGAGGCAGTGGGCTGGGCAGAGGGAGAAGCAGGGCCCGAGCTACTACTTCCCCAAGTGTTCCCAGGGGTCAAGCTCCAGTGTGCAAAGCTCAATACTCTGTAGTTTGGGAGTATTTTATGGATGAAGAGGGCGATCGACGGGTAGCGGTGTGCAAACTATGCCACACCAAAGTTAGCAGGGGGATCAACAAAAAGAACCTGACCACAAGTAGCATGCGCAAGCATTTGGAGAAGAAACACCCCACTAAGTGGTTGGCACTCCAGTCAGCTGGTGACGGTGACACTGCTGCTTCAGCCCCTGTGTCATATGTTGTCAGTGACCTAGTAGCCCCCAGCCAGGATGCTCCAGCCTCCAGCCCTGCAAGGACCCCTGCAACTCCATATCCGTTCCACTGCCTCCACTCATGTGTCCCAGCGCAGTTTTCAATTGTCACTACAGCAGACCTTTGACCGCAAGCCATCCGTTTTTACGCGTTGCCATCCCCGCCCTACACCGCCACATGTCGGATAACATCATCCGTGCTCTCAGCAACGCAGTTTGTGTGAAGGTCCACCTAACCACAGACACGTGGACAAGTACCGGTGGGCAGGGACACTACATCTCCCTCACGGCACATTGGGTGAACCTGGTGGAGGCTGGGACCGAGTCTGACAGTGGGCCTGCTCATGTGTTACCCACACCCAGAATTGCCGGACCAACTTCGGTGTGTGTTTCACCCGAACATTACGCCTCTTCCTCTGACCCCCCCACCTTCACCTCCCCCTCCTCCTCCAAAAGAGTATTGATGGCCACATCGCGGAGTGTCAGTAGCTCAATGCGCAGCAGCACAGCGGTGGGGAAGCGTCAGCAGGCCGTGTTGAAACTGTTTAGCTTGGGCGACAAGAGGCATACGGCTCAAAGAGCTGTTAGAGGGCATCAGGGGGGAGACGACTGTGTGGCTTGCGCCGCAGAACCTGCAACCAGGTCTGGTTGTTTGTGACAATGGGCGTAACCTGGTGGCGGCTCTGAAACTTGGTGGACTCACACACGTACCATGCATGGCCCACGTACTAAACATAGTGGTCCAGCAGTTTCTTAAGACCTACCCCGAGCTTGCTGTGTTTCTCACTAAAGTCACTGCATCTGTGCACATTTTAGGAAGTCCACCACAGATGCTGCCACCCTCAGGACAGTGCAACAGCAGTTACAACTCCCTGTTCACCGGCTGCTGTGTGACGTTCCCACACAATGGAATTCAACATTGCAAATGGTAGCCAGGGTGTACCAGCAGCGAAGGGCAATAGTAGACTGCCAGCTGACAGCTTCCCAGAGAGGTGTTAGTCATGCCAGTCAGCTTCCTCAGGTGTATAATGAGGAGTGGACATGGATGGCTGGCATCTGCCAGGTCTTAGGCCCCTTTGAGGAGGCAACACATATGGTTAGCGGCGATGCGGACATCATCAGCGTCACCATCCCGCTGCTGTGTCTCATCAAAAAATCCTTAAGGAACTTAATATCAGAGGATTTAGGCATGTCACAGGAGATAGGGAAAGACAGTCCATTGTTTGCCAGCCAGAGCACCCTTACATCAGTTTCGCAGAGCGAATTACAGGAGGAGGAGGTAGAGGAGGAGACTCTAGGCCACACAGCAGGGGGCGATTCGATGACAGCAGTTCAGCGGGTATGGGCTGAGGAAGAGGAATTGGAGGTGGAGGTAGAGGTAGAGGAGGAGGAGGAGATGGATAGTCAGTCGATTGAGGAGAGGGAAGTGTTGCGCTGTGGGACTGTACCTCACATGGCTGACTTTATGTTAGGCTGCCTTTGTCGCGATCCTCACGTGAAGACAATTCTGGTCACCAATGATTACTGGGTGTACGCCCACGGTGTAATGACAATTTCCCCACTCTAATTCCTGTGGAGGAAAGGACTACAAGGGTCAATTCATACCACAAGGCTTTGGTGCAAAAAATGCTACAAGCATTTCCATCTGACACCGCTAGCGACAGGGGATGGACTGCAGTGGGCCAAGTAATAGGGGAGAGGAGGGGAAAAGGCAGTGTGTCAAGCAAGGGCAGGGGTACACTGGGTCAGGCCTTTGCCAAGTTTTTGTCACCCCAGCAGTACGCTTTGGAGGTGCTGGCCTGCCCTGCCGCTAGCCTACTGTCGGAAAGGGTCTTTAGTGCTGATGGGGGGGATAATCACGGACAAACGGACCCGCCTGTTGACTCACATCGCCAACAGGCTGACGTTCATCAAGATGAACAAGTCGTGGATATCCCCCACTGCTCTTCCCCACCGCAGGATAGCAGCTTAAGTCCATAAGAGCCCTTGTATCCTCCTCCTCTTCCTACTCCTCCGCCTCCTCATCCTCTATCATAGTTGCTGATGACGCAATTTTTAAGGAAGGCCAACAGGCTCTCTAAATTCAATATTTACGGAGTGCCAAAAGGCTCTCTAAACTCAAATTTTTGCGGAGGGCCAACAGCCTCTCTAAGCTCAATTTTTACCCAGGGCAAAAAGCCTCTTTAACCAAAATTTTTAAGGAAGCCCAACAGTCTCTAAACTCAATTTTTACCCAGGGCAAACAGCCTCTCTAACCAAAATTTTTAAGGAAGGCCAACAGCCTCTCTAGACACAATGTTTAAGGAAGGCCAACAGGCTCTCTACACACAATCTTTACGTCGGGTCACAAAAGGCCTGTTGCTTGCCTACTGTCTCTCTCCAAAAACATCATCCTGAGGCCATTTTAGTGGCTATTTAAAATTGTAGTTTTCCGGTGTTTTACCTACTCTCTCTATTCCGAAATTTCTGCCTGAGGTCCAAGTACTACTGGCTTTTAAAATTTTCCTCCTCCTCCTCCGCTGCACCTACTGTCTCTCCAAAAAAACTTCTTTCTGAGGCCCAACTACTGTGGTACTGGACTGATCCAGGTGCAGGTGACCAGACCTCAGCATGTCAGCATTGATCACTGGGTCAGTCTGCTACCAGTGTTCGCCACCTTACAGCAGCCATTCACATCCTGTCACCCAGCCTTCCCATGTATGATGCTTTAAAATCTGAGTTGATCTAAACATAAGTGATAAATCCTGACACACATGACTATTAACTTTTATTGTATCGTAATCACCCAGCTTTCTTAGAGTCCTGATCAACAAGTTGTCATTCAAAAATCTCAGAAAGTTGAGTGACAGCTTCTCTATGCTTGCAAGTGGTAATGGTTTCACTGTCTTGAATTCATACTCAACAGCGTATAGAGTAAATTATACGTAGCAATAGCGTACGCTTTATCGGACAAGGTCCTGTCGCTCCTTGCACTGTCTCTGTCTGCTCCATGCATGCTGCCCCTGGTGTTCCCTATCCATTTCCGTGGTGTTTCCATCACTTTCAGAGGTTTTCAGGTGTTTAGGCAACCTTGTCTGCGAAGAACTTGGGTCCCCTGCAAAAATGCTCATATCTCCCATTGACTTCAATAGGGTTCGTTATTCGGTACGAATATACGAACTTTTGGAAAAGTTTGTACCGAGTACCGAGCGCATGAGCATTTTAATATTCGCTCATCTCTAATTGGAATATATTAAATTGTGTATTGTTATTGCTAAAATACTAACAATTACAAAATACAAATTGCTGGTTATTGTCATCTAGGTTCACTTAAGAAAACATCATAGGCATCACCATGTATGAAAATTCCAATAATTTCAAAATATAAGAATATTTATCCCTTAGGGTGAACAGCTTAACGGAAAACAAATTCAAAATGGCCAATTTCACATTGTTCCGTCACTACACCTTCCCAACAAAAAGTTAATAAAAAGTGATAGAAAGTCATAGACAGCCAAAAATTGTATCAATGCAAAGTACAGATAACCTCGCTAAAAATGAGCCCTTACACAGCTCCATAGACACAAATATTAAAAAGTTATAGGGGTTATAATATTGTAACAAAATTGTTTTACTAACTTTTAATTTTTTTCAGTATTAAAAAAAAAGAAACCTACACAAATGTGGTATAATAGTAATCATACTGACCTAGAGAATAAAAGTAACAGGTCATTTTTACTATGTAGTAGCATTAACACACCATAAAAACAAACTCATAAAATTGTGTCAGATTTCCTTTTTTTCTAATTCCACCTCAGCTTCTTACTACATTGTATACAATAAATATGGTGCCATTAGATAGTACAACTTGTCCTGAAAAAACAGGCCCTCATATGGCTATGTGAACAGAAAAATAAAGTTATGGCTCTGGGAAGGCAAGAGAAAAAATGAAAACGCAAAAGACTTTGAAGAGCTTGAAAGAGAAGAGAGCCCAAGGAGTCCAAAGGATTTGGGTCAAATTTATTCCTACCTAATTCAAAATTTTCAACCAATTCTTTAGAATCAGGACCAAAATGAATTTCTGGAAATTCGCTTATCTTAATTGTTGTCTTCTAATTTTAATTCAGTAGAAGTCCAAACTTCAAATCCCTATGTGTGCATTTAAAGGGGATCTATCACAAAAACCTGTTCTATATTTTATTTATGCTAAAAAAATCTATTATATATTTGTAAGAAATAATAAATAAAAATTCCAATGTGTGAAATATTATAAATAAATATTAGGTTTTACCATATTTACCATCTTTGGGCACCAGGGGGAGCTCTGCTGGCCAAATGAGGCTTTGAGCAACCTGTAAGTAGGCATGCTGCAAAAAAGTGGGTGGTACCAATGACATCACCAATTCACACCTTCAGCGGTGACATCACTGCTTCAGCAAGATAAGATGAGACAATGGATTCGTTACAAAAACACAGATCTCTGCTCCTCAGGCTCCTCCCCCACTGGTCACATGGCCGATTACATCACTAAGGTCCTACAGCCCCAAGAACCTCCATCTACTCTGTTTCTGAGTCCTGGGCCGCTCACCCCAGCAGTACACTCAGTAAAAATTGTCTGCACTGCTGGGGTGAGCTGCCATAGAATTTAGAACAGGCAGCCTAATGAAGACAAGGACGCTGCTGCAGGAGGGAGGAGCAGGCATAGTGGGCTTCCCCCAGCAGCAAGGAGGGAGGACCTGGCTGTGTGTTACTGGTGTCATCACAGGGGCGGGCTCACGTCTTCCATTCATTCTCTATAGGGTCGGCAGCGACTGAGGAAACCTATGTACATGCCTGCCGTAAGTGAGGTGCCATTGTGTTGTAAACCCAGACTGTCACACTTTACTTCCATCATGGCAGCCCCCATGTAAGGCAAGAAAACTGAATAAAAAAAAAACATTTACACAATTTGAAAAATACATTATGTTAAAACCTGCTTTTGTTATGTTGTAAAACATATCAAATTTTTTTTCTTTGCGATAGTGTCCCTTTAACATTGTTAAAAGCATGTGAATTAGTATGGAGTTACAGTAGATATCCTCCTATACTGCAATAACAACAAATATACTTTCTTACTATACATTCTAGCACATACAGTACAGACCAAAAGTTTGGACACACCTTCTCATTCAAAGAGATTTCTGTATTTTCATGACTATAAAAATTGTAGATTCACACTGAAGGCATCAAAACTATGAATTAACACATGTGGAATTATATACTTAACAAAAAAGTGTGAAACAACTGAAAATATGTCTTATATTTTAGGTTCTTCAAAGTAGCCACTTTTTGCTTTGATTACTGCTTTGCACACTCTTGGCATTCTTTTCATGAGCTTCAAGAGGTAGTCACCTGAAATGGTATTCCAACAGTCTTGAAGGAGTTCCCAGAGATGCTTAGCACTTGTTGGCCCTTTTGCCTTCACTCTGTGGTCCAGCTCACCCCAAACCATCTCGATTGGGTTGAGGTCTGGTGACTGTGGAGGCCAGGTCATCTGGCGTAGCACCACATCATTCTCCTTCTTGGTCAAATAGCCCTTACATAGCCTGGAGGTGTGTTTGGGGTCATTGTCCTGTTGATAAATAAATGATGGTCCAACTAAACGCAAACCGGATGGAATAGCATGCAGCTGCAAGATGCTGTGGTAGCCATGCTGGTTCAGTATGCCTTCAATTTTGAATAAATCCCCAACAGTGTCACCAGCAAAGCACCCCCACACATCACACCTCCTCCTCCATGCTTCACGGTGGGAACCAGACATGTAGAGTCCATCCGTTCACCTTTTCTGCGTCGCACAAAGACACAGTGGTTGGAACCAAAGATCTCAAATTTGGACTCATCAGACCAAAGCACAGATTTCCACTGGTCTAATGTCCATTCCTTGTGTTCTTTAGCCCAAACAAGTCTCTTCTGCTTGTTGCCTGTCCTTAGCAGTGGTTTCCTAGCAGCTATTTTACCATGAAGGCCTGCTGCACACAGTCTCCCCTAACAGTTGTTGTATAGATGTGTCTGCTGCTAGAACTCTGTGTGGCATTGACCTGGTCTCTAATCTGAGCTGCTGTTAACCTGCGATTTCTGAGGCTGGTGACTCAGATGAACTTATCCTCCGCAGCAGAGGTGACTCTTGGTCTTCGTTTCCTGGGGCGGTCCTCATGTGAGCCAGTTTCTTTGTAGCGCTTGATGGTTTTTGTGACTGCACTTGGGGACACTTTCAAAGTTTTCCCAATTTTTCGGACTGAGTAATGATGGCCACTTGTTTTTCTTTACTTAGCTTTTTTCTTGCCATAATACAAATTCTAACAGTCTATTCAGTAGGACTATCAGCTGTGTATCCACCTGACTTCTGTCCCAACCCCATTTATAAGGCAAGAAATCCCACTCATTAAACCTGACAGGGCACAACTGTGAAGTGAAAACCATTTCAGGTGACTACCTCTTGAAGCTCATCAAGAAAATGCCAAGAGTGTGCAAAGCAGTAATCAAAGCAAAAGGTGGCTACTTTGAAGAACCTAGAATATAAGACATATTTTCAGTTGTTTCACACTTTTTTAAGTATATAATTCCACATGTGTTAATTCATAATTTTTGATGCCTTCAGTGTGAATCTACAATTTTCATAGTCATGAAAATACAGAAAATTCTTTGAATGAGAAGGAGTGTCTAAACTTTTGGTCTGTACTGTAGATCCCGCCACCTAATATACACAAGCGTATAAAACATTCAAACTGCAAGTCATGGTTGAAGCAAACACCCATTATATTGACGCTAAAAAAGCCATCAACAGTGCCTCCACTGTCTCGCCTTTTTTAATCTAGCACTGGACCCTTTCTTTTGACTTTTAGACGTGTCTCCAACTTTTAAGGTAGATAGCAAAATAAAGTCCTTGCATTCGAAGATGATATTCTACTTCTAATATCAAACCCTAAGGGAGCTATGGAAAGATCACTGCCTGTATGGATACTAAACACCAAAAATAAGAAACTTTTTATTGATAAATCGTTAAAACATCACATGGGCAAGGTGATGGGCAAGGTGCCCCTTGTATCTCAGGCACTAACCTCTAGAGTAACCTATCCCCCAATATTTATTTGAGGGATACCTGTGTGGTTACATACAACCTAAATACCCAATTTAGGTTGTGTGCTCAAACTGGCTATTAGCTGGATTAATGCCTCTCCACATCCAGAAAAATGTCCACACAAGGGAATATATTACACCCTGGTCAAAAACCAAGATGTCCTCCACTGGAAACTGTAATTTATAGAAATGTACAACACCAGCATAGGATATCTTTCACTGTTTATGGGAATGTAACAAAATACAGAGAGTTTGGAAAATGTCTTAGCAAAGTCTCAGGGATTTTATTCATATTAATGCTCCTCTTACTCCCGAATAGGCTGTCTTTAGTATTCTATCAGACCATGAGAGTCAGAGATATACGTTCTGGGAAAGGCGTTTATTGGCAATCTGGTCCTCATCCACCCAAGAAAGTATATTTCATTAGGGGACCCAATTTGTTACATCTTCTTTAAGTCTTATCAGTAAGTCTCAAGTAAAGTCAAAGACCTTTTCAGATTGGACTGGATTGAACACTGCTGGACGAAGAGAAATTAACTAAGAAATGTTTTGCAATGTCAAAATACCTTGAAACACTACCTCTCTCTACTAAAAGGCTGCTATTTCATTACTATCAATACAGTACTTAAAGGAAAAATATATGGTCAAATGGCTATCTGGACATCATAATAGAAAAGGCAAATAACTATGGACACGATGATAATTCAAAATCTCCTTATGTTCTTTACTAATTGCTGCCGATTGTGGAGAGCTGGGGGGAAGAGGAAGTGTTTCTTTAAAAAGGGTAAAAAGGGTCATGGTTTTCCAATGGATTTATTCTTTCATTGTCATTCTAAAATATTTTATGTTATGTACAGCACCCAATTAAATGTGGAATGTACCTTAATTGACCCAATGAAAACGTTAAAGAAAAAAATGTTTTCATTTAGTCAGGCTCAAACTCTTAAAGTAGACATTGAGCATGGTGAAGTCAAGTGTCCAACTTGTCATTGAAACGCTATTAGAGATAAACAATTTTTTTGTTTAGTTATTGGCATGAATCAGTCATTAGATTCAATCTGTGTCTGAATAAAATTAAAAATGTCCCTATTGACTTGAAAACTAATGCACAGCATTCTGTGGCTAACTAGGACCCCTCCCATCAAGATCTTTAATGACAAAACAGCATTAATAATGCCAAAGTGGTAGCAACATATATGGCAGTGGGTAAATGGATAGTAGCAAGTGGAACAAACAGTTTGTTTAAAAAATACTCCACTGTCAGATTTTTTTTTAATTAAACAATCCAAAAATTATTTGGACTGTTCAATCTCATGTATCTCAAAGTTAACAATAAAAGTGACAATCAGAACAATGTCATTCATTGGACAGATTTTGTCAGACTTTTTTTTTTAAAATAATTGAAGTTATATGCTTAAGCATACCTTATGTGGACTATCAATTATTGGCAAGATCAAACGTAATTAAGTTGTCTTAAAAGCAACACCATATTTACTTTACTCATTTACTTATATAGGTCTGACATATTTCAAAGATCTTTATAGGCACTATTATGAGTGTTGGAGGAAATCCAAGCAAACACAGGGAGAACATTTAAACTACAAGCAGATGTTGACCTTAGTTGAATTTAAGCAGGGGCGTAGTGGGGTTATGGGCCCTGGTGCAAGAATTCAGCTTGGGCCCCCCTTCCCTCAGTGCTTTGTGGACAGGGAGCAGGGAAGCACATGGTCTTTGTGCTTCCTGAGGCAAAAAATTTAAATGTCATCCTCCTCCTGCCATGCCAAATTCTTGCTCTAACCCCTTCACTCCAGTCAGAGGTGCAACTTAACTAGCATGCACTTTCTACAATACTGGCATCTTGTCATGTGGCACAATTGTCTTTGGGTCCCCTCAGGCTCCTGGGTACGGTAGCGAGTGCTATCTCTGCACCTCCTATAGCTATGCCCCTGGATTTGAGCCACCATGCTGCTGTAACTTAAGCTGCATTTTCATCCTTTGATAATGCATACAATCTGATTGACTTATTGATATCATTAAACCAACTTTAGATTTTGTGGTATGGTATGATAAAAAATTTTGATCACAAATTGATGTATGTCAATACAGTTGCTCCATGCAACATCAATGGAATCATTCACTTCGAATTTGGTGTCATGTCTCAATACAAATTTCAGCACGGTATCTTGGAATTATCACATCTAAATACACATTGCAGTATTTGATTTATTTAACACCATTAGTGAATAGTTGCAAAAATATTACAAATCAAACAAATTATGGAAGCATGTAAATGCACCCTTATTCTGAGACTCGTTGGAACTTGCTTAATATGTGCTTGATTTTATATACCTTTTAGCTATGGATGTGATGAAAATGGCTATAGCTATTAAGAAAAGAGATGTCTAAATGTGTGGCATGTTTTTTCAAAATTCTAATAGTCTATTGAAGGAATATTCTGTTGAACTTCACTGATTGCACCAATCTGTTAAAAATGAACTAAAATAACTTTGGTTCATGAGCCCTTAGTAAAGTTTATATATATATATATATATATATATATATATATATATATATATATATATTGCATTAAATGTAAAAATTGACAATAATAATTACAATTTTCAACAATTTTTTTAAAATATTAAACAAATTTTTATTCTTGGTGCTGAAATATTAAATTTGTCTTTATTAGTTTATATGAGCATTACTGATACATCTATATACGGTATATTTCTAATTTAGAAACACCCCAAAGTAATACATTGTTTCCGGGGACAATAGAAATCAACATAGATATATAAAAGTATGAACTTTAAAAATGAAGTACGCCTTGCAATGGGCACCAGATTCAACATGTGCAAGCCTTAGAGACTTTATTGGATAAAGGACATAACCTTTTTTATCATGTTTTGCTAAACATAGCCAAGGCTCAAATGACAGAGCCATATGCAAGAACCCCAGGAAAAGATATATATAGTCCCTGCTCTGTACTATATATACATGCATTTTCTGTGTTAAACACTGTTATAGAGCTACCCCCACCCCCAAAGTAATGCATCTATATATTTTTTGTTTAATTCATATAGAATCTAAAAGGAAAAATAATTTGTTTGCCTTCATATGAAAGCAGAGTCATACAGAGGTAGACTATGGTCCAAAGACTTCTATAGCAGTCGTATTATGGTTTGGTGTACCTATAAATTATAAAAAGCCAGATTATGGTGAGTTTATGCTTAGCTAGAAGTTTACAACAAGGTCCTAGTTATAAAGTATAAAGTAAGTTGAGGCTTTATAGTCAATGACACTAATAACTCTTCTTTTAAAGTTTCAGTAGATAACTAAAGATGCACAAAATGTCATAGGTGTGCTGGACATATATGTAAACACATCCATTATTTTTAATATAGAAGATTATAACAGAACCTTATGATACTATATGTTTAAATTGAAATTCTGTTTGCTAAATTAGGGCATACAATTCAAGGTTACATTATATTTTTATTTCCAAGTTTCTTACCTATATCCCAGGAGAGTGGGTTTTCTTCCATTTCCATCCTGCCAATGACATACCAAATACAAGCCATCCAGTGAGCCAGAAGGGCAAACATGGACATAAGTAAAGTAAGGACTATCGTGCTGTGCTGGGAATAGCGATCCAACTTCTGAAGAAGACGTAAAAGTCGTAATAATCTGATGGTTTTCAAAAGATGAACAAGAGAAACCTACAGAGTAATCATAGTAATGATGTTAACATGTGATTGTGTGCTTTCTATACACAACTATCTCTAATCTTGCAACTAGAGAAGTTGAGTAGTGAAAAATCGACAAAAATACATTCGATTTTAATATTCAAAAAACTGAAACACTAAGTTTCTCTTTGAAATAAAGACAATGAACCATGCAGAGTGCAACAATGGACAAGTAATATACTATGTTAGTAATAAAACCCCTTTTACTGATTTATTGACTATATATCAAGAGACCATTTTTGAACTTTACCTTTTAAAGCTTTTATATTCAAACATTATTATTTTTTAAATGTATACTGTAAATTGCTTAGGCTCTGTTCCCACTGAGCCAATCAGGGTTTCCAGTATTTCTCAAGTAAGGGATTATTCTTGCCATTCAACATACCATAACTCCAATGAAATCCTGACAAATCCTATAACTAAATAAGAGCTGCCAAGATTTGTCAGCATCCATCTTCAAACAGATCTAGCAAAGATGTTATGGTTCCGTTATACATGGAAACCATGACACTAGTGTGAACACAGCGTTATATTAGTGCATACAGGGTACGGAATTAACTTGAAACTAGGAAGATGTGGAAACAGCACAATGAAATGCCATGAAACACAAAGTAACTAACAATGGAATAACAGACAAAATAAGGAATGATTAGAAGTGGAACCTTCTATGAAGCCTGTATACATGCTACTAAGTAATAGCATACATACAACAAAAAGCCTATTTATCTTCATTTAGTTGAGTTTAGAACATTTTTTAAGTACAATCTGACTTTGACTTAAATATGAAATTCTTAAAATATACTGTACTAAAGTAGTATTTGAATTTTAGTTTAATTTTTGAGCATTGTGGTATGGGGTAACTCCATGTTTTATGTATTCCTGGGAATGTGTAAAATTATGTATTTCGCCTTTTGATTGCATGATTTGTGATGGTGACAGAGAGGTCATAGTCTTCCTATCACTTATACGAATACATAATACGAATTAACACTATGTAAAAGAAGTTACCCTTAAAAATAATGGTAAATTAGCAGTTTATATTAAATATAATTTAATATTTTTTTTTAGTTCCTAATTTCTCATGAGGATATATTTTTTATGTATAGGTGCATTTGAAAATGGTTCTCAAGTAACTATTGCTTTTATAAATGTAAAACATATACAGAGGTCTGATATCTGTATATTACTCTGGCTATTACATTATTCTAAACATTAATACAAATATTTTTTAAGCTGTTTAAAAATATTAAGAAAAAATACATACAAAGCTTAAAATTATATAGATGTGGTTTAAATGTTTTTTTTTTTCACATTTTTTATATATTTATATGAGCTGACAGGAGTTTTTTTTTTTTTTAAGAATCCAAAAATAAACAATGAAATTTGGAACTGAAATTAATGCCAACTCTGATGACTTTAAGAACAGGATGCAGATGCTTAAAGAAAATGATAGGCCCTTTAGTATAAAGTGGAGAGGTAAAGACTAACATTTGGCATTCATTCCTTGGTGCATACCAGGTTGTCCTTTTGTGGGCATATGCCAACGTCATTGATAGAAGGCAGCAAGGGAAGCATTGTAAAAACAAATAATAAAGAAAAATAAAATATATATTGTTTTAATGTGTTGGTGTTAATATCTTAAAAAAGTTTATATTACAAATCATGGCTACATTTACATTTTGATTTACTTACTGACATATTTTTGCACCTTTAAGGTGTTCTGGCATCATTTATGCTAATTGCAAAATAGCTTCTGTATTTTCTTCTATTTTCTTTTTATACATGATTCCTTGAAATTTGATTTTGTTTACTTCCTATTTTGTTTAAATAGTTCTACTATTATTTGTTTGAAGTTTCCCTACATGGGTAATGATTATATAATCAAATATGCATTATGTTACATTTGTACACTACTTTTCTGACATCAAACCATGAAGATAGAATTATGATATGTTTTTAAATTATGTGATTGGCCTACTGGTGCCATTTTTCTTAGCAATTTCTACAAATTATTTTGGGAAATGAAGGTAACGACTAGCATGGCTATGAATTGACAATAGATAAAATATTCGGTAAATTATTGTATGTATTTGTCTTCGTAGAGCATGGCAAATTTTGTTTCTTATAAACTGAGGTTAACTATCACTCACTTGAGCTTAGTGTTAACTGCTATAAAAATATATGTCCTGTTTCTTGATGCAATCCTTTTGTTTATAATCAACAAATCATTAACAATGAAGATTAAGCATGCAGACTTTGGTATAAAACTATACATATTACTTTATATTGCAATATTCTTGTTTTAGATCATTACCAAATTCGACTATACATAGCCTACCTACATTGACAAGCAAAAGGGTAGCAATGTTTTGAACTTTAGACTTTCAGGCTCCATATCTCACCATTCACTACAGCTTTGAACGTGAGACAATTATCTTGGCTATCCCATACTTAAATTATACTTGCAACTGCATTGTTACTGATTTGCCCCTAAAATTCTAAGTTTGAATTTGTATTATTTTGTTAGTATTTTGTAAATCCATCTTTGGAGTTCAACACTGCCTGAATCCTTTTGGGCATACTCTATATCAGATTTAAGCATATCTCAACCAAAATCTGTTCTCAGGTCTTTTCTACACATTTCCCAATGTTGGTGCATACTGGTCGACTCACTTGGGTACAAATATAGCTTTGTCTTCAACTCTGCCCACAAGTATTTGATTGAGTTGAGGTCTGGGGACTGTGGGGGCCAATCCAGCACCTCTACTTTATTATCATTGAACCATTTATTTGCCAATCTTGATGTACTATATGCTTTGGGTCATTGTCCTGCTAGAACACTATGTTATCTTTTTCATACCCATAGTACTCAAGAGTATGAAGTAAGTCATCTTGTAGGATACTCACATATAACTTGATTGAGCATTGAGACCACAATTGATCCTGGTCAAGTATCCAACACCTTTGGCTTTGAAACAACCCCATATCATCAGGCTTCCTCCATCAAACTTTTATTCCAGACCCATTTGGACACCGAGAGCTCAGTCTATTTACTTTTATCTCATTGCTCCAAATCACCTATTACCAATCTTCTACTATCCACTGTTTGTATTTTTTTTGCAAACTCGAGATGATGCTTCTAATGACAATATTGAAGTTAAGGCTTCTTCACCTTTTTTTAGGACAACCATTTCAGACTTGTGTAATTCATATCACACAGTGCAGTACCACCAAGAGAAAAACAGTAACATTGCAGTTACATGGCAAGAATCGGCATACATTATCATATGCTAAATAGTTACAAGCATCATTTATATATGAGATAGCCAAAATTATGGTAGTTTCACGTTCGAAGCTGCAGTGGATGGTGAGATATGGAGCTTGAAAGTCAAAAGTTCAAAACATTGTTACCCTTTTGCTCATCAGTGTACATATAGAAGTAAATGCACAATTTATATGTGCCTCTAAAAACACAATTTAGCATTTGAAATTCGTCATTACATAAATCATAATAATTAAAATGCAATTTTTAAACACCATTTCACTACTTTGTACCATGTGAACGTCGGTATAAAATGGGGACACTTCTTAAGAAAGTTCAGTAATCCAGAATATAAATGCCTTGACAGGTACTTATTTGGTAGCCATTTAGATATAGATATTGTATGACTGTCAGAAAAATTAAATGATCTCAAATCGAAAGATATTAACATTAGTATTTTTTGTTATTCATCATATTTTTCTATTATCTTTGCTTGGCTTTTACTTCAAGCCAAGATAGGCTTGATGATTAAATTATTATGCCCATTTAAATGGTTTTCCCACGTATATGCCATTATTCTATGATAGATGGGGGCCTGACCACTGTTACTCTTGTCAATCAAGACACTGGATTATTATTTGCCAGGTTGCATTCAAGCACATATTAGATGGATAGGTGGTTCTATTCTAGTCATGTGATATTTTTAGACAGGTGCAAGTTATCTCTATTAACTTATTGTTAGCAATCTTGGTATAGCACTCCTGCTGTCTTGATAGGAAGGAGTCCCAGAATTAAGACCTAAAATCTATTAGACACTTTTGGCATATCCTTTTAATATGCCTTAAAGTTCTAAGATAAAAAAAACTGCATACATACTGTCATCTCTTTTAAATTCCTATAAAGTAATGTATTTATCATTGCTTCCTTGTATTTAGCTGAACTAAAAGTGATTGATTAGAAGTGGAGCTATGTGAACAGAATTTACAAAATATGATGACTCATTTGGAGGTGCTAAATTATATGGTAAATTATTCTTTCTAAATGGTTAATAGAATTGGTTATCTGTTGCCAGAACATCCTTAGCAGGGCAAAACAATATGTAAATAAGTGAATAGCACTTCTGTGCAGTGGATATCATGCAATAAACATTGTGCAGTAAATTAATGCTTCAATGAGTGCTAAAGAGTAAAAAAAACTTAGTAAATCATGAATGATCTACACATTGAAAGATAGTCTCAAACAAGATACACATGAAAAATAATTTTGCCATGCTCTAGATATTTATGTATATGAAAACAGTTTAAACATGCTAAACTGTGTAAAGAATAATTCTACCTTTATATATTAATTTAGCTGTCAATAATTAGCATTTACTACTATTTGATGTGACAATAATTATAGCTAAACAAAGCCGCATGTCTAGTCTAAATGAAATTATCTGTAAGTCAAATTGCCCTTAAAAAATGTATTAAAATATATGCTGCTTGAAGCATTAGAAATAAAAATATTGCTGAGGTTAAAAAATATCTTAATATGGATGAATATTTTGTGTATTATACAGCATTTGAGATTTAAATGCTTAGAGAACTAAATTCAGAATACATAAGAGTCCACAAGCAGCACATTTTAAATCCTGTATGTATAAAATATAGGCCACCTAGGGTAACAAGATACAAACATAAAGGCATGGAATATGCATCTAAAGGTATGGTGAAAGGGAGAAGATAAAGTGAAGCGTTGGTAAGTATAAAATTTATTTGAAGAAAGGAACGGATTATACTGAGCTATATGTAAAATGAATCAAAGTAATACATTTTTTTCTGAAAAGGTAAATTAAAATAAACATAATACAATATATTCCAAATTCATATACCTAACAAATTAAGGATCTGAATCCTGTAGGCTGGTATTTAGCTCTAGAAAGGAGATGTTATAAACTACTTACCACAGTGACATTAAAAGCATAAAGGAGATCAAAGGGAAGAGCAGCAATTAAATCAATGACGAACCAAGTTGTAACATAGTGGATACAAATAGATCTTGCTTTAAATATAACTTGGCCCGACTTGCTGACATAGGTTGTTCGGAAATTTAAAATAATATCTGCTTGGCAAAGAAAAAAAGAAGGAAAAAAGACAGATATGACATATTATGATAAATAGGATGGAAGTAAAAGTGGTAAATTGTAAAAAGAAAACAAATAAACAAGTGAAAAAACACAATCTTATAGAATCTTGGTAAAAATGTATATCTATTGCCCAGTTTTAGGCAATGAGCCTGTACAGCTTGAGATAGCATATGCAGTGCCTGTGGTTCTATACTGTTCAGCAGTTTTCTCCCCTAGAATCAATGCTTCTAGAGTAGAAATGCCCATATAATAAGGCATCCACAGGAACATGCCACAATTAGCTTTACTGGTTGCATAAATTCTCTGTGTGCTGCCATATGATATCAAAGACATTCAGAGGTATAATTAAGCTTTACAAAAGTCTATAAGCACATTCTTACACAAATCATAGGAAAGAATGAATATACAATTCATTAAAGATGTAAGTAACTGGGAATTTTTAGTAGGAACAAAAATGTAGAGAGCATAAAATAATAATATTTAGTGATGAGTTTATTTCTTGAAATTCTAATTGGATTCAGTTTGGCTGAATCAGTCAGGCAATTACATTCAGATTGAAATAAATTTGACCCAAATCTAAAGTGCTCCAATTGCCATAAAAAGGTGTGGATGACATTCTGGGGTCTTCTAGGATTATATGCAGTTTATTTCAAGCACGGAGCCAGCATTAGTAATCTTAGAGTGACAGTCACATATATGCCTATGGATAAAACATGGCTGCTGGTGGTAGCAACTTTCTCTTTCTTTAAAAAACAGCACAAGATTTTTTATGTTTAAAAATAAATCATGATTGGAAAAATATTCATTTTTTGGTGGCAAATGTCTGCCGGTGTGTATACATACACATTGTCTGGGGTCATGTGATCCTCCTTCTTTATATGTCCTGTCTACTGATCTGAAAAATAGTTGACACCATTTGCCAAAATTGAATTGCCCAAAATTTGGTTTACCCAGATATTTTGAAAATGTGGTTTTAATTTGATTCATTTAGAACTGATATGTGAATCTCTAAAAATATTACTATTATTATAACACTTTATAAAATTATGTGATTGTAATTCACAAGGTTTAGAGCCTTGATCACCACTTTTCCAAAATATAAGCCATGTAGAGCTGGCAGTAGATCCAATAGGGCATGGCACAGCTGGCCCAGAATATTTATTATAATATATACCACAAAACAGGTATAGATCAGAGGCCTACACCAGCTCACATGCTGTTATAAATTTCCACTTTGGTGCAAGGACCTCCACAGATACACCACAAATATTAAGAGACTTCCACCTCTTAATAATTGTAGCACATCTGAAACCAGTGGGGGATAGATTAAAACCAGCATATAAATAACAATAAATATCACCCAATGTTTATTTATAATTGGTCAGATAACAACCTTGCATGTACGTTAGGGAGTAGTATGGTTACCGTCTGGACCATAGCTAGAGAATCCCAAATCTGCTACCACTCTTCTACAACTTCTCTGGGTGGCAGGAAGCTAAAGCTACCCCTAAGTTATGTCTTCAGAGTTGGTAACAGAAAACTGGTGCTGGCACATTAGTGGCGGACCTTTAATAGTGCCTAGGGAAGTACAAGAAGGCAGCAAGCAGGGTCAAAACTAGAAGAGACAGATATAGTCAATGTAGCAAATGAGGGGTAAATCCAATGTCAGGCCAGGGGCAGAACCAGGGGACTCAGCAGCCCCAGTAGTCAGTCAAGTAAATATAGCAGCTACAGGGTTAATTCAGAAGTATGCCAGTAGTCCGATCACCTAAAAGGTCAATAGTTTACTACATAGTATGGAGCCCTGATACAAACAGAATCATAGGCAAGTTACCACATGAACCAACAGTCTTAAATCCCCAATTTGGCTATGGGATTAGACGCAGAGTTAGAAACCTGATTGTTTTGGCTTACCATCACAGTGACAAATCAATCAGCTGAGATTTGGCTAATTTTCACAGCAACCCAACCAGCACAGCACTGCATAGTAGTTTGACTGGATGAATTCCTCACAATATGATGTATAATTCATATAATTTCATTATAGAAAGTGTCATTTTTACACCAAAGACAATAGTTTTGATATAAAATTAGCAAATACTATACACAATGTAAAGAGCAAACATGAAAAAAACATATATAGGTCTCAGGACAAGAGATATGGAAGATTATACAACGGGCTTTATATATAATTGGCAGGGAAAGCTGAGGAAACAACGTAAAATGTCAGGAAAAAATGGTACTACCTCTACCCCATCTGGATCAAAAAAATCACAATCTTGTACTACAAGACAAACACCCGGTTTAAGTGCATCATGTTTTTTAGGGGTGGTCCCAGATTCATCAGGACCCAACGTGGTGGAAGAAGGCAACATAAATGGAGGAAAAGAGAAATCCACCAAAGCACAGAAAGGGATGAATTTAAGATGAAAAACATAGTGGTAAATATTTCCTATTCTAATCTTAATTCAGTCCAAAAATCAGTGTTATATAATGGTCTATCTTATTGCCCCGTATTAAAAAACAGGTTTTTTGATCTATTAAGTTAAAAATATGGTTTGCAGAGCAAAATCATAGACCATTATCAGACTTGGGCCCTGTCAGTGAATTGAGTCTGAAGAATACAGGTATTTTTTTAAAAAGCGACTCTTATCTCATTATCAATCATCTAGCAATGGAGACATTTGTTAATGCTGTCAGAAAGGACATTGAATCACTTAAACAAAGGTCCATAAATAGACCACTTGAGAATGTGAATTTGACTTCTGACAAAATGCAAGCTCTCTCCAAAGTTCACCTTTCTAAGGGAGTTTAGAAATATGTTGGACATGACTAGGAATAGTGGCATTATAGATGATAAATTGTTTTCTTTTTTGTATTGTGAGAAACCTATTACTCCGATACTGTATACCGTCCCTAAAATATACAAATATTTGACAGCTCCTCTAGGGCGTCCTATTGTATCAGGGAGATGTTCTCTTATTTTAATGTAGCTATTTTCCTGCACAAAATACTATATCCATTTGCCACTTCAGCTAGGTCCTGCATATGGGATACAAATGACTTTCTTGTGAAAATTAGTAACATACAGGTTCTGAAGGAAGCCATTTTGGTTTCTTTTGACGTAGTAAGCTTGTACATGTCAATAGAGCATCAACTTGGCCTACAGGCTTTACAACGTTGTTTGTCTCTCACTGAATATACAGTACATCAGAATGTAAGAAGTTTATTTTATCACTGCTCAGATTAGACAATTATTTTGTACAAATTCGAGGAGCTGCTATGGGGTTCAATGTGGTGCCGACGTATGCAAATATTTATATGACACATCTGGAGGAGATGTTCGTCTATGTGAGTCACCACTTCAGCCATGTGCTGGGGTGGTGGCGTTACATAGACAACATTTTCCTTATCTGAGTTGGTGCCACAGAGGACCTCATGGCCTTCCACTCTTTTCTTAATTCCATTGATCCAGGAGTTAAATTTACTTTGACCTATTCAACAGAGATGGTACAGTTTTTGGATACTAAGGTTAGCATACATGACCAAAATTTAAGAACTGATTTATACGTCAAGGCAACTGATAAGAATACTCTATTGAGATACGATAGCCATCACCCGAAACTGATGATACAGTCTCTGCCTTATAGTCAAAAAGATAGTCCAGGATCCAACACAGATACTCTATCAGGAAGAAAATATTGGATTCACCGGTGTATAAACACTTCAGGGAAGCTAAACACTCTGAAAAGGACCTTAGATTCAGGATTTTGGAGCAGATACCTCCACTGAGACGTGGTGGGGATAGGACAGCTCTATTGAAGAAAAGGGAATTGTATTAGATCTATACTCTTCAGACCCTTAAACCGAGGGGTCTGAATGTAGAATTGAAGGTGTTTTAGATAGTGGAAATACATTTGATCTACACCTACAGTTCTGTGTTGTTTACCCTAGCCTCACATTATACATGGAAAGGCAGGCGCTTTTTGATTTTTTACAATATACTCATGCTGTCTTCTTTTTATAGGCAATACTAATGTATATGAATAGGAACATGACTGGATGCTGGACCCTAAGATCATCATGGCAATTTTTGTATGTTTTCTTGAATGTTATTTGAAACCAGTGAGTATAGGATGGTGTCTGCCTGAATATCCTGGCTTCTTCCATCCTCTGTCCCTTATTGGGACATGGGAGATTGGGACCCTTGATATATACATATATATCTATATTTTTTATTTATTTTTTAATACAATGTTTGGAACCACAGATCGTTACACGAGCCACTCTCTTGAATTGGGATGAGGCCCTGAACCACATAGGATTGGGACCTCTTTCCCTAACAGGGTAAAGGGATTGCTTTATGAGTTTTTCCTGGGCGACCCTCTCCCCCCTTGGGATACTTTTGGTGGTTGTCAATGTTGGTGAAGTGACAGTCACATTGGTGCCTGTCATGTATGTGCTGATTACTGTGGTCTGTTTATTCTAGTAGGGTTGGTGACTGTTGGTTTCTTCAGGACACCTTCCCTCACTTCCCTCACTTCCGCTTTTAGTAGCTTTTTTGATCACTAGATGGTTGTCATGCAATTTGTTCTGTTTATGGTCACCTAGGTGATGCTATGTTTGAGATGGCCCTTGCTAGCTGCGTATCTCTATGGGCAGATGCATGCACTCTGAACATTTTTCAAATGGCGGCTATCTTTACTACGGTTCAAGGCTATTCTGTTATAATCTCGCGTCCCTCGAGAGTACGGACGGGTGGTGCAAGTGTGCACTAAGCTTCCAAACGCTGAACTTGATCTTGTGGCTATCCAGCGTCTGGTGAGACCCATCTATGGAATTCAAAGAGTCTCTGAATTATTTTTAACGAGCACAATGCATTTTTTTTTCACCTGGGCAATTTATTAATGAGAATCATGTTATTATATGAATTTTTTTTACACAATACAGACAATACTTATGAAGGACCATGGCACAAATTGTAGAGACACTTTTTTATCACTTCTTCTATCATGTATTTCAGGAATTATGAACTGTAATCATGTCCAATTTAGATTTTTTTCAATTAATTATGCAATCATGTTTCACTTTATTGACACCAGTATTTATGGACTGTGTTTGGCACATGTTATCACAGCTTGACAAAGGCTCCACTGAGTAGAGCTGAAATGTTGCTGCTTGATGGATTAATAAACCATCCACTTTCTTCACGTTAAACTGGAGTGCTGCCTTTTTTCTGAATTATATATATATATATATATATATATATATATATATATATATTTATTTATTTTTTCGGAAAATGAGGCAGCACTCCAAATATGGTGTGCTGCCTCATTTTCTGAAAAAAATAAAATAAAATAAATAAACGTTTCAGCTCCGCGCAATGAGGCCTTTGTCAAACTTGACAAAGGCCTCATTGTGCTGGGCTGAAAAGTTGCCTTGGGAAATAAATGGGTCTTCACCCTTTACCTTATTTTCTGAAAATGTATATACCAGTGGATTTGTTTACCTATCGTCCCTGAGGATTGCACCCGTCTCTACATATCTAACTGTGCTACTGCATCTTCTGTTGTGTGTATATCTATATATATATGTGTATATATATATATATATATATATATATATATATATATATGAAAAAAGATATCGGCAGCATCGCACAGTACAGCTGAGGTGCAAGCCCAGTGACCTGACAGTGATCCAATAACAAAAATCAAAAATCAGGCAGCACTCTCAAAAAAGTAAAATGCAAATCAAAATTTATTTACCCATGTGAGACGTGCGACGTTTTGGCTCGACTGAGCCTTTCTCAAGCAGCAACCAACAGTGCAAGCAGTGTATATAAAGGTAAAGTGCATGTGCAAAAAATTACATCATCTCAAAATATCACAAATAGTGCAAAAAATACCAATAAAGTGCATATGCAAATGTGTACAGCATGTAAATAGTGCAATACAAGATCATAGTACATAATCAGACATCACAGTCATGATTATAATCATATAAATGGCATAATAAATCCATAATCATGTGACATGTTAAATAAAAAAACAGAGTAAAAGACAAACACACATTTAATTAAAAGCTATATAACAGGTGAGGCATGTATCAGGTGAGGATGAAGTAAAGGTTCCCATACACATTCAATGATGATCTTGGCGTCTGGTGAGCTCCACTGTGCATGCCCAAGTAGATAGTATCATCAGCGTAGTGTGCCGCAGCGTAAGAACGTCCAAAGCGTGCGCCGAAAGTATACGCCAGATGCGTACGCCCGGAATATACGCCCAAATTTACGTCGGATGCGTACGCCTGGAATGTACGCCCAAATTTACTTCAGAACCATAGATGAAATAGCCTCTTCTTGTATTGGGAAAAAACTTCTCCATACATACTGTGACTCAAAGTAGATATATATAAAGTAGTTACAGTATAATCAGGGGAGTACGTCCACTGCAAACATGCAATACGAACCACAGGGTTCTCCTGATAATTAGCCAATAGCCACAATGCCAATGTACCAACGTAAATTTTACATCAGGGTCCATGCCGTTGACCCTGCATTGACCCTGATGTAAAATGTACGTTGGTACATTCAAACACCAATATACAGTTTCTTGATACTAATGTGATATTGGATGGAGACAGACTGAAGACTGAGTTGTTTGTTAAACCGACCGATAGGAGCTCATTACTACACTACAACAGTAGACATCCTAGGAGCATGGTTAGGAATTTACCTTTTAGCCAGTTCCTACGAGCTAAACGTGTCACGTCGGATTCTCTTCAACTGCCCCTTGCTCTAGACGATATGGCCCATAAATTTATTCAAAGGGGTTATCCGGGTCATTTGGTCCATCAACAAAAAGTACATGTATTATCTATGGATAGGGCTACCACCTTACAACCTCACGATCAAAAAGTGACGCAGAAGAGAATACATTTTGTTTCGATATTCTCCGAACAATCGACATAGATCAGTAACATTATACGGCAGTATTGGCCGATGCTAGAGAAATACCATAAAGATGTAGTTGAATTTAAGACTCCTCCTGTTTTCTTCTACCGGAGAGCTAGGAGTTTGGGTGACCAACTTGTACATTCCGATATGCCATCCTCTAAACATCTTACTCAAACTTTTTTGGCCCCACAGAGGTTGGGATGTTTTCCATGCTTGGCATGTGTGAACTGTCGCCTTATGCTGAAAGACTCACAGTTCACGCATCCCGTGAGTGGCACAGTTTTCACTATTAGGCATTTTTTGACCTGCAATATGGATTTTATCATTTATTTGCTTTCTTGTCCCTGTAACCTTTGGTACGTTGGGGAAACTACTCTTGACCTTAGGACTCGACTTAATCACCATAGGTACACGATACGCAAAAAATGACTTGACTTGCCTGAGAAGCAGTTGCGCTTTAGAATTATTGATCGGGTGCCACAACTGTGACGAGGTGGTGATAGATCAAGGGCACTTTTGCGCAAAGAGTTGCAGTGGATTCGGAGGTTGGGTACCCTGACCCTACATGGTCTAAATGTTGATTTTAAATTAAATGTGTTACTATAGATTTTTGCCTGCCTATTAATACCCTGTTTGGCTTCTGTTCACCACTTGGGTATATATATAACAACTATTGGTATATTTATGTATTGGTTCATGAATATGTATCTGTGATATTGAGTATTTTTACTTACCCTTTTTTCCTTATCCTTATAGGATGCATGTATCACGATGAAGACATTGGAGGATGAGGTTACAGGAAGATCCCCATAATGAGATTTGGGATATCCACTGCGCATTGGACCCTAATAATTGATTAAGTTGATTTGCTTGTGAACATACCTGATTTGCTTGTGAATAGGGATGAGCGAACCGAACCGTAACGAACCAGATTCGTTACGAACTTTCCCAAAAGTTCGGTTCGTCATCGAACCGAATTTTCAGAAAGTTCGTGACGAATCTGGTTAAAATAACGGCGACGCAAAATATACGCATATTTATTGAGAATGTACGCTAATGCGTACATATTCAGTTAAGTAGCGTACCTTTGACAACGCTAGACTGTATGTTCGTTACTTGAGTAGGAATGTTCGCAGACGCAGTGTATGCGTACGCTAATGCGTACATATTCAGTTAAGTAGCGTACCTTTAACAACGCTACACTGTATGTTCGTTATTTGTGCGGGAATGTTCGCATTAGCGTACGCATTAGTGTAAATTCTCAAATATGCGTATATTTTGCGTCGCCGTTGTTGAAGTCACTTGGATTTTTTCCACTTTTTTCATTGTAATAGCAACTGCAAGTAAACGAAACTATACCCTATCAGACTCCCATTATTGTAGCAGCAATTATTCAGCCATTATAGCAAGGTTCGTTTTAGGTTCGGTTCGTACGAATCCGAACTTCACTAAAGTTCGCCGAAGCGAACCGAACCGAACTTTTCAAAAGTTCGCTCATCCCTACTTGTGAACATACACACGGGACACAGGTGGTGAATGGTTGATGATATCTCACTGGGTCACGGATATGTGACCTGTTGTTATTATCTGTCACCATGTAGCGGCGCGAGTTCTGTCACTTGATGCCAGGCCCTCGTCTGCTCCCACTGAGTGATACCGGTTTGTGGCTATTGGCTAATTATCAGGAGAACCCTGTGGTTCGTCTTGCATGTTTGCAGTGGACGTACTCCCCCAATTATACTGAAACTACTTAATATATATCTACTTTGAGTCACAATATGTATGGAGAAGTTTTTTCCCAATACAAGAAGAGGTTATTTCATCTATGGTTCTGGCGTAAATTTGGGCGTACATTCCAGGCGTACGCATCCGGCGTATACTTTAGGCGCACACTTTGGACATTGGTACGCCACGGCACACTACGCTGATGATACTATCTACTTGGGCATGCACAGTGGAGCTCACCAGACGCCAAGATCATCATTGAATGTGTATGGGAACCTGTACTTCATCCTCACCTGATACATGCCTCACCTGGTATATAGCTTTTAATTAAATGTGTGTTTGTTTTTTACTCTGGTTTTTGATTTAACATGTCACATGATTATGTATTTATTATGCCATTTACACGATTATAATCATGACTGTGATATCTGATTATGTACTATGATCTTGTATTGCACCGCCGAAATAAAAATCCATGGCACTCCTCTGTAGATCGTGAAAAAACAAGTGTATTAATTCACACATGTGACAGTGACATTTCAGTCCCCTCACTGAACCTTTCTCAAGCCACTTGATGGGTTTAACGCTGGCACCCATTTGCTGCAGTTGAGGAGTGCTGCCCCACTTCAGTTTTATATATAGAAAATCTGCTTGGCCCAGATTATCACAAATATATTTTGCCATAAAGTATAGGTCTTTACTAAGGACACGGTAATTAAATAAATAGCTGGTATATTTAAATGAAAATGATTTTATTCTGTAAATATTAAATTACTACTTCGCAAATATGAGTAACACTATGCTCTAAATATAAGAAAATGCACATATGAATTGTAAATGATAGCAATATCCCATGTTCTCTAACTTCTTCAGCATCAAGATAAGTTCAACCACCTGCATAATTAGTTTGTGTACATATATTTTCTACCATCTCGTAACCTGAATGGATAACAGCTGAGTAAATAAGCATTGCTTCGGCTGCATTGTAAACTGTCATCAGATTATTCAGTTATCTCAAGAAAGAACAATAATAGGGCATGTTGCTGAAAGGCAATGTTTGGTTATTTTATCTTTTTCCTTTGTTTATTCATGCTACAATGTAAAGGAAATATAGACTATTCAGAATAACAGGATTCTTATAATCTTCCAGATTCAATGCGTCCAGTGATGATAATTCAGCACACTCAGTTTTGATTATAAATTGTAAATAATTTTTATATAATACTAGCAGAAAGACCAAGCTTCGCCTGGGTATATTTCATCTATTTATTTAATGTTCCTGTGTGTCGTTGCAGAGAGAAAGTCAATGCAGCTGACAGAAATTGATTTTTACCTTCATTTTTTCAATCCCTATTGGCTGCGGAGTGGGAGGGGGTGTGGTTTAATGGGACACGGGGGGGGGTTAAGTCCTTCATTTCAGGGTGGCCTGAATTATAGGTTAATGCCATGGTAATTTGAGGAAACACAATGGGTAGCAGTGGAAGAAAACATTGCTTTGCGCGGGTATATTTAATCTATTTCATTTCATGTTTCTGTGTGTCGTTGCAGAGAGAAAGTCATCCTCCCTCCCATCCCTGCAGCTGACAGATGTTGATTTTTACCTTCAATTGTTCAATCTCCATTGGCTGCGGAGCGGGAGGGGTCATGGCCTGACTGAGTCGGGGGCGTGACGTTGCAAGACCTGGGGCGGGGTTTTAAGTCCTTCTTTTGATGGTGGCCAGAACTACAGGTCGATGCCATGGTAATTTATGAGGACACGCCATGTGTAACAGTGGAAGAAACCATTGCTTTGCACGGGTATATTTAATCTATTTCATTTAATGTTTCTGTATGTTGTTGCAGAAAGAAATCCAACTTCCCTCCCACCCCTGCAGCTGACAGAAGTTGATTTTTACCTTCATTTTTTCAATCCCCGTTGGCTGCGGAGTGGGAGGGGGCGTGGCCTGACAGAGTCGGAGCGTGGTTTCCCGAGATCTGGGGCGGGGGTCAGAGTGGCATGAATTACAGGTCGATGACATGGTAATTTATGGGGACCCGCAATGGGTAGCAGTGGAAAAAAGCATCTTTTATTAGTACTGAATGGTCGTAGTCTAAAATTAGTCAATTTCATCTACGATTTTTGTGTGTCGTTGCAGAGAGAAATTCACTCTCCCACCCCTGCAGCTGATTTTTTTCAATCCCTGTTGCCTGCGGAGTGGGAGGGGGCGTGGCCTGGCAGAGTTGGGGGTGTGGATTATCAAGATGCTTCGAACGGTTGTAGTCTGAAATTAGTCTATTTCATCTAAAATTTTGTGTGTCATTGCAGAGAGAAATTCACCCTCCCACCCCTGCAGCTGACAGAAGTTTATTTTTACCTTCATTCTTTCAATCCCTGTTGGCTGCGGAGTGGGAGGGGGCATGACCTGACAGAGTTGGGGGTGTGGCTTAGCAAAGCGCTTCGTATAGGTGATTTAATCTATTTCATTTAATGTTTCTGTGTGTCGTTGCAGAATGGCTGCAGAGTGGGAGGGGGCGTGGTCTGACAGAGTTGGGGGCGTGACTTAGCAAGACGATTCGAACAGTTGTAGTCTATAATTAGTCTATTTTATCTAAAATTTTTGTGTGTCGTTGCAGAGAGAAATTCACCCTCCCACCCCTGCAGCAAACAGAAGTTTATTTTTACCTTCATTTTTTCAATTCCCATTGGCTGCGGAGTGGGAGGGGGCGTGACCTGACAGAGTCGGGGGCGTGGATTAGCAAGACGCTTCGCATGGGTGGATTTAATCTATTTTATTTAATGTTTGTGTGTGTTGTTGCAGAAAGAAAGTCAACCTCCCACCCATCCCTGCAGCTGACAGAAGTTGATTTTTACCTTTATTTTTTCAATCCCTGTTGGCTGCGGAGTGGCAGGGGGCGTGTCCTTACAGAGTCGGGGCGTGGCTTAGCAAAGCGCTTCGCTTAGGTGCATTTAATTTATTTCATTTAATGTTTCTGTGTGTCGTTGCAGAATGGCTGCGGAGTGAGAGGGGGCGTGGCCTGACAGAGACAGGGCGTGGCTTAGCAAAAGGCTTCGAACGGTTGTAGTCTATAATCAGTCTATTTCATCTAAAATTTTTGTGTGTCGTTGCAGAGAGAAATTCACCCTCCCACCCCTGCAGCAAACAGAAGTTTATTTTTACCTTCATTTTTTCAATTCCCATTGGCTGCGGAGTGGGAGGGGGCGTGACCTGACAGAGTCGGGGGCGTGGATTAGCAAGACGCTTCGCATGGGTGGATTTAATCTATTTTATTTAATGTTTGTGTGTGTTGTTGCAGAAAGAAAGTCAACCTCCCACCCATCCCTGCAGCTGACAGAAGTTGATTTTTACCTTTATTTTTTCAATCTCTGTTGGCTGCGGAGTGAAAGGGGGTGTGGCCTGACAGAGATGGGGGTGTGGCTTAGTGAGACCTGGGGCGGGGGTTTTAAGTACTTCTTTTAGGGTGGCCTGAATTAAAGGTCAATACCATGCTTATTTATGAGCCCACGCAATAGGCAGCAGTGGAGGAAAACATCTTTTATTACTACTGAACTGTAGTAATAGAAAAACACAAGTTATATTTATGGTACCGGAATACCTTTAACAGTGTCAGTAAATAGAAATGGATGAGATCCTCAGCTGCTGATAATTACCTGGTTGTTATGGAAACCTGCCCTCCCTGTGCCTTTGCAGAGAATGGCAGTTGGAGTTTAAAACCAAAGCTCCCAGTTGTAATGTTGGCTAATGGAGATCATATTTTGGGAATATCTCGGGAACGGTACGTCCTAGAGAGATGAGACCTGGTCTAAAACCTTCCCGGACACCTGATGTACCTGTGTGCCGAATTTGGTGAAAATCGGTCCAGTAGTTTGGTCGCGCATAGAGAACAGACAGACAGACAGACAGACACTCATTTTTATATTACTAAGAGATATTAAAAATGTATTTTATTTTAAAATTTAGGCTTTATTGATTTAGTAATAGAATACATGCCTGATTATTAATTAAAGCAGTTATGCCATGATAAATATAAAAAATGTAAATAAGACATCATATAGTACAAAACAATCTCTTTCTAAGGCCCCATTCAGACGACCGTGTTTCATGGCCGTATACGGGCCGTGAAAGCCCGGCCTGTGGTGCCCCAGAGGACGGGAGCGCACGGCGTCATTGGTTGCTATGACGCCTTGCGCTTCCTGAGGCCGCCGCCGGACGCTCCCGTCCTCTGGGGCAGCACAGGCCGGGCTTTCACAGCCTGTATCCAGCCGTGAAACACGGTCGTCTGAATGGGGCCTAACAAAGCTAGAACTAGCGCTGTACCTCACATGGAACCAGAGATCTTCCAAATTATTGCTCCAGTTGTTCTACTGGATTCATTTTAGGCTGGTAGCTCAGGAGGCTTGTCCTGTCTGCAGTAGCTCTCTCTCTCTGTAACTACCACAGCTTCTAACAGAAGATATGGGTGGTGGCAGTTAAAGATTCAAACTGAGTGTGTGTGAATTGAATAGCTTTGAGGCCATACATTTTTTTTTTAATTATATGCAATAAAAAAGTATTACATTTCAGGTGCTGGTTTAAAAATATAGAATGGCTTTCTTTGCAAAACGCCTTTAAATCATATCAGGCAATCAAATTAGAGATGAGCAATTTTTTTCAAATTCATTTTGGGTCCAATATAAATTAATCAGAGATTCATTTTAGGTACAAATAAATTTGTTTTAAATCAAAAGTGCTCAGATTGCACTGAAAAGTCATGTATGACACTTTGAGGTCTCCTAGGACTGTTCAATAAATCTACCAAGCATATTCTATCAGAGCTTGTCTGTGCCGGTTGAGACATGTCTGGATTAGTGTTGATCGAGCACCAAAGTGCTCGGGTGCTTGGGTAGAACACTAAGTGATGCTCGAGTGCTCTACAGAGCACCCGAGCACAATGGAAATCAATTAGAGAACCGTCACTAACTGCAGAAAACATTACACTGAATGTCACAAGTATTTAGGATACACAAACGTTATACCGCACACGCATCACAGGTAATGTCGCCTTGATTAGCGGCAGAAAAAATTACACCGAATATCAGGTACTTAGGATACACAAACGTTGAACAGCACACGCTGCGCAGGTAATGTCGCCTTGATTAGCGGCAGAAAAAATGACACTGAATTTCAGGTATTTAGGATGCACAAACATTATACAGCAGACGCAGCACAGGTAATGTCTCCTTGATTAGTGGCAGAAAAAAATACACCAGATGTCAGGTATTTGCGATACACAAACGTTATACAGCACACGCTGCGCAGGTGGTGTTAAGGTCAGGCAAACTTGTGCTATTCCCCCCCCCAAAAAATAAAAAAATAAAAACAAATATTGCAGCCAGATATAACAATAGTCCTTAAAAGGACTTTTGGCTCTTTTAAACAGAACAACTAGCCCTGCCTAGCCAATTTCTTTCCCTACACTTTCTGTCCCTCCTTGCGCAAACGTTATACAGCAGATGCAGCGCAGGTAATGTTGCCTTGATTAGCAGCAGAAAACAATACACCGGATGTCAGGTATTTTTGATACACAAACGTTATATAGCACACGCTGCACAGGTGGTGTTTAGGTCAGGCAAACGTGCACAATTTTTGCCCCCCCCCCAAAAAAAAATATTGCAGCCAGATATAAAAATAGTCCTTAAAAGGACTTTTGGGTCTTTTAAACAGAAAAACTAGCCCTGCAGCAGCTCTCCCTGACTCAGACTGAGCCGGGTCACATGTCACCGGGTGCTATATATATTTGCGATACACAAACGTTATACAGCACACGCTGCGCGGGTGGTGCTAAGGTCAGGCAAACTTGTGCTATTTCCTCCCCCCTCCCCCCAAAAAAAATTAAAAAAAATATTGCAGCCAGATATAACAATAGTCCTTAAAAGGACTTTTGGCTCTTTTAAACAGAACAATTAACCCTGCCTAGCCAATTTCTTTGCCTACACTTTCTGTCCCTCCTTGAGCAAACGTTATACAGCAGATGCAGCACAGGTAATGTCGCCTTGATTAGCAGCAAAAAACAATACACCGGATGTCAGGTATTTTTGATACACAAACGTTATATAGCACACGCTGCACAGGTGGTGTTTAGGTCAGGCAAACGTGCACAATTTTTGCCCCCCCCAAAAAAAAAATATTGCAGCCAAATATAAAAATAGTCCTTAAAAGGACTTTTGGGTCTTTTAAACAGAAAAACTAGCCCTGCAGCAGCTCTCCCTGACTCAGACTGAGCCGGGTCACATGTCACAGGGTGCTAGTGAATGCCAGTACCTCAATGCATGCTGATTGGCTGCATTGCAGCCAAGATACGTGCGGGGAGGGTACTCGAGCATGGCGCTATTGCGCTTCCTGTTCCGGCCCGGCGGTCACGTGATTGCCGGGGCCGGGAGAGTGCAGGAGCTGCCGGGTCTTTCATAGACCCGATCATCCCTGCACTGAGGCTGTACAGCATAGTATTATGCTGTACAGCCTCTCTGGGGATGTATTTCCCCTGTAACTGGGGCTACTATGTCAGCCCCAGTTACAGGAGAAATCAAGTGTAAAAAATAAATAAATGAAGTTAAATGTCCCCCTGAGGTCTTGTATGACCTTATGGGGGACACAAAGTGTAAAATAAAAAATAAAAAAATAATTAAAAAAATAGAGTATTATATAAAAAAAAATCACATATAAAAAAAAAATAATTTTCCCCCAAATATGTCATTAAAAAAAGTTACAAATAAAAATAAATAAATAAAATAGACATATTTGGTATCATCGCGTCCGAAACGACCGGCTCTATAAAAATATCACATGATCTACCCCATCAAGTGAACTGCGTAAAAAAATGTAATAAAAATTATGCCAAAACAGCTTCTTTTTTGTCAACTCACCTACCAAAAAACATAATATCAAACAATCAAAAAGTTGTATGCATCCCAAAATGATAGCAATAAAAATGTCACCTCATCCCGCAAAAAATGAGCCCCCACACAATATCATAGCCCGAAAAATGAAAAAAAAATGGCTCTTAAAAAATTGCAACACAAAAACATGATTTTTTTTTCTAAAAATGCTCTTATTGTGTAAAACGTAAAAAAATAAATAAAACATAGACATATTTGGTATCGTTGCGTCCATAACAACTGGCTCTTCAAAAATATCACATGATCTACCCCATCAAGTGAACAATGTAAAAAAATTAGATTGAAAAGTGATTAGAAAGGCAGATGTACCCCAAAATGGTGCCAATAAAAAGCACAGCTTGTTCCACAAAAAATAAGACCTCACGCAGTTCAGTCCACAAAAAAATTAAAAAGTTATCACTCTTACAAACCTTGACAAAAAATTCCATGTTAGAAAATGCAGATGCTGCTCCTCCCCTTCTGAGCCCTGGCGTATCCCCAAATAACAGTTTACGACCACATGTGGGGTGTTTCTGCAAACTGCAGACTAGGGGTAATAAATATTGAGTTTTGTTTTGTTGTTAACCCTTGATGTGTTACAGGAAAAAAATGATTAAAATGGAAAATCTGCAAAAAAAGTGAAATTTTGAAATTTCACATCTATTTTGCTTTAATTCCTGTGGAATACTTAAAGGGTTAACAACATTTCTAAAACCAGTTTTGAATAGTTTGAGCGGTGTAGTTTCTAAAATGGGTTAATTTATGGGTGGGTTATTATGTAAGCCTCACAAACTGACTTCAGAACTGAACTGGTCCTTAAAAAAGTTGATTTTGCAAATTTGCAAAAATTGCGTCTAAAATTCTAAACCTTCTACTGTCCTAAAAAAATAAAATGACACTACCAAAATGATGCCAACATAAAGTAGACATATGGGGAATGTAAATTAAAAAGGATTTTATGGGGTATCGCTATCTGTTTTAAAAGCAGAGAGATTCAAATTTAGAAAACAGTGAATTTTTTTCAATGTTAACTTTTGGATTTTTTTATAAATGAAATTAAAACTTATCGACTCAAATTTACCATTAACTTGAAGTACAATGTGTCACGAGAAAATCTCAGAATCGCTTGGATAAGTAAAAGCGTTCCAAAGTTATTACCACATGAAGTCACACATGTCAGATTTGCAAAATTAGGCCTTGTCAGGAAGGGGGTAAATGGCCCGGATGGGAAGTGGTTAAGAAAAAAATGAACACTATAGCTTTAAATATTGATTTGGCAAGCAAGAAGAGCCTTATTTTATAGAAATGGCTACAGGCTAGTGACATACACAATACTACACTGAGTCTGACCCTGTATTGTCCCTAACTAAAACCTTTCTGTTAATTAAATCTTACTAGATGCTATATCTTCACTAAAACTGCCCATTTCTGACCCTAAATTAGCTGTATTGTGTGTCTAAGGATAAGCTTACTTAGCTTTCTCTCTGACAGATTTCACGTGACAACAATATACTAGCTCAGAATACACATACACTGCTTGGAATCTGCTGCAAGGAGGGACAGATAGTGTACGGAATGAAATTGAAGTCATATCTACACATAAAATGTTTACCCCATTTAGTCTACATTGTAGGACACTGTTGTATTCATCATACATTTAAAGAGATATTCCAGTTTCATGATATTGATGACCTATTCTCTGTTGCACTTGTGCCACAAGCCTTTCAAATAGCTGGTCGGCTAAGAGTCAGACCTCCTCCAAACTGTAATTGATGACTTTTTCTAAGGATATGCCATTAATATCACAAAACTGGAATACCTTTTTAACTTTAAATGGCATTCTACCTTCAACATTGAATTTATCTAGGGCCAGGACAGACCTGTACCAAAAGTAAAAAAGTACCCACCTATTCCATGCTTCTCAGTTCCAACACTGAACATCTGATCTGGCTCCTCTTGGTCCCTGGCAGGTAAACATCCATATTCCAGATGGGATTAAATGTGCTGTTGCAGCCAATCACTGGCTTCAGTGGTCTCCAAGTGGCATGTAACCCAGCAATGATATGCCGCTTGGATTATACCTCTTTTATAAGAACTATTATAGTATTTATAACAGTGTTCTTGTAGTTTGAGGTATGCATGGTCTAGATAATTATAGTACTTCCTCTGATAAAAAAAAAGTGTTCCAAAAAATAAGGTTGGTATTTTAAATAGATTCCACTGTAAGCCAGCAAAAACAAACTGCAAACACATTTTCCTGTTGAGTTCAGTTCCATCTTACAAATTGAGAGAAACATATAGCATTCTCTTCCACTTCCATTAATAAAGCCAGATAGGGCTGTAGATTACAGCAGAAAAGGTTCTGTGACCTTGATACTGTGTCTCACCCAGTAAAGCAATATCTGCATCCACAAAAAAAGTAGATAGCTTCTATGTTGCAGTTAATATTGTGCTGTTGTATCTAACTGAATTACTTTCTTTAAAAAGTCTATGCTATATCTTCTATTTTATGATCTTATGGTTTTCACCTTTAGCTTAGAGCTATAAATCATAATATGTATTCTACAGGTTTTTAAAAGTGATATCTATCTATAGAAAAAAGTTATTCTATCTACAGAAATAGAAAGCTTGTGAACCCTTCAGAATTTTCTATATTTCCTCATAAATTTAACCTAAAATTATCGATCAGATTTTCAGACAAGTCATGTGCTTCCACAACATTTCTATTTGTTTAAAGTCAGGACTTTGATTTTATTTTTCGCTAACCATTTGGTGGTAGAACAACTTGTGTGCTTTATGTGGCTCTGTTAGCAGATCATCCCTATTAGACCAGGCACATAGCCTGGTAGGGGTAGATCCTGCAGTTTAAAATAATATTTTCCTCCCTGCTTACTGTCGGCGCCATGGTTGTTGATATGTGCCTGGTTTAATAGGGTTGGTCCTGGTGACAGAGTCACTTTAAGTTCATTGTTTTCCTATATGTCACACATGTCCTTGTGCTCAAGCACAGATGTCCTGATATTTTTCTATAGAATTTGGTGGTATAATTCAGAATTCATTGTTCCATCAATGATGGCAATTCGTTTGGACATAGATACAGCAAAACAAGCCCCAACTTTGGTACTACCACTACCATATTTCACAGATGGGATGAGGTTTCTGGAATGCTGTATTTTCCTTTCTCCAAACATAACACTTCTCGTTTAAACCAAAACAAACTATAATGTAATTCTATGTTAGCATGCACCACGGAAGCCTATAATAGGCATTCCGTATTGCATTCTATGATAATAGAAGTCTATGCTGGCCATCGACTTCTGTTATGATGGAATGCAATACGGCATCAAACTGCAGATGGACAGCAATGTTATTTTTGGAGACCAATGGCTTTCTCCTTGCAATCTCACCACGCACACTATTGTTTTTCAGTTTCCTCCTGATGTTGGACTCATGAAGTCTAATATTTTTGACTCAATTGTCTGATTTGTTTATCTTTATCTACTTTTAGGACAAGTGATGTAGTTTTGGGTGAAATTTATGAAGAAATATAGAACATTTTGCAGTGTTCATAAATGTTCAACCACCACTGTATTTATCTACACTATATGGACAGAAAAATTGGGCCATACCTCTTAATCATTGAATTCTGGTGTTTCATTAGTACCATTGCCACAAGTGTATACAATGAAACAGTTAGCCATGCAATCTGCCTTTAACAACATTCTTGAAAGAATATGTTGTTCTGAAGAGCTCACTTGAGCATAGTACTTTACTAGGATGCCACAGTAGCAAAAATACAGTTTGGAAAATGTGTTCTCTCCTAGATATGCCATTATCAACTGTGAGTGTTTATATTGCAAAATGGAAGCATTTAGAAGCCAGAGCAATTCAGCCACAAAGTGGCAAGACCACGTGAAGTTGCAAAGGAGGTCTTTGAGTGCTGTGGAGCATAGTACATAAAAGTCACTAGTGCTAGGCTGACTCAATAACTACTGGGTAAAGTAATGTAAATCATGACACCACTGGACTCTGGAGCAGTGGAAACATGTTCTGTGGAGTGACGAATCATATTTCTGTGGCAGTGAACGCCAGTAGAACCTTACCTTCTTGATTACATTTGTCAACTAACAACAACCCCATTGGGTTGTCTTTCCATAGGTGGATTAGGCCCCTTAGATTCATTGAAGTAAAATCTTAAAACTTCAACATACAAAAGCATTTGTACAAACGTATGCTTTCAATTTAATGGCTCTTTTGTGTTCCAGCATGACTGCCCCTCAGTGCACAAAACAAGGTCCTTAAAAGCAATGTTGGGTGAGTTTAACAGGGAAGAACTTGACTGGCCCAAACTGAGCTCTGACTCCTGAAGACCTTTGGAATGAACTTGAGGCTATCTCCTCCAATACCAGTGTCTGACCATACAAATGTTCTTCTGGTTTATATATCTATACTAGCTGAAGGACCCGGCTTCGCCCGGGTATATTTAATTTATTTCATTTACTGTTTGTTTGAGTGTGTGTATCGTTAAAAGATATCGAGAGTGACCTCTACAGCAGCCCGTCCCTTTAACAATGACCTCTACAGTGGCCAGCCCCTTTAACAGTGACTTCTACAGCGGCCCGCTCCTTTAACAGTGACCTCTACAGCAGCCCGCCCCTTTAACAGTGACCTCTACAGCAGCCCGCCCCTTTAACAGTGACCTCTACAGCTGCCCGCCCCTTTAACTGTGACCTCTACAGCTGCCTGCCCCTTTAACAGTGACCTCTACAACAGCCCGCCCCTTTAACAGTGACCTCTACAGCTGCACGCCCTTTTAACAGTGACCTCTACAGCAGCCCGCCCCTTTAACAGTGACCTCTACAGCCCGCCCCTTAAGGCCCTACGCAGCCCACCTTTAACAGTGACCTCTACAGCAGCCCGCCCCTTTAACAGTGACCTCTACAGAAGCCCGCCCCTTTAACAGTGACCTCTACAGAAGCCCGCCCCTTTAACAGTGACCTCTACAGCTGCCCCCTTACCCCAGCTGCCCGCCCTTAAACAGTGACCGCTACAGCAGCCCTCCCCTTTTACTGTGACCTCTACAGCAGCCCACCCCTTTACCTATGACCTCTACAGCAGCCCACCCCTTTAACTGTGACCTCCACAGCAGCTAGAGTGGACACTGTCTTCACCCCAGAAAGCCAGACCTCACCGGCCATTCCCCCAAACGTGAAACAGCGCCCCCAGTTCCCATGAAGACACACCACTAAACATGAAGCCACACCCCCTGGCTCCTTGAAGACACAGAGGAGAAGCTGTCTGAGTGTGAGCTACTGAAAAGGTAGACATCCCTGTGTCTGTCCAGGCACTGCGTCGGATGGAGAACAGGTAGCCAGAAAACTGGACTGTCCAGCCTAAAGCCGGACATCTGGCCACCGTAACATCATCCTGCACCTAGGGTGGCCAGAGGTCTTGTTTTAGGCTGGACAGTCCGGCTTTCAGACTCCCTGTTCTCTGTCATGCGCAGGGCCTGGATGGACACAGGGATGTCCTTTTAAACAGCTCACTCTCAGCAGCAGCAGCACTGTGCAGTCTGTGCAATGAGCTGCAGGGAGAAAGTCACCCTCCCCCCACCCCTGCAGCTGAAAGAAGGTGATTTTTACCTATATTTTTAATCCCGGTCAAATGCATCATGGAAAGGGCGTGGCCTGACTGAGTAAGGGGCGTGACTTAGTGGGATCTGGGGGTGGGGCTTTGAAGTCCTTCTTTTGATGGTGGCCTGAATTACAGGTCGATGCCATAGTAATTTAGGAGGAAGGTGGGTAGCAGTGGAAGAATACATCTTTTATTACTACTGAACGGTAAATATGTGAAATTTACATTATATGAGGTAATGATTGATGATGAGTTAGTCTAAAACATAAGTTATAGTTATGGTAACCGGAATACTCTTTTACCATTGTCATCCACAGTGCTCTGCCTCTTTAATGCAGACCTACAGCAGTGAACTGGCTAGGTTGTCATAGAAACCTGTTGTGTGGAAACTAACTGCCTGCGAGCTTCTATTGGCTGATGCATTTTTTGGCAATATCTCAGGAACGGTACGTCCTGGAGAGCTGAAAACTGTTCTAAAACCTTCCCGGACACCTGATGTACCTGTGTGCCAAATTTTGTGATTGTAGCTGCAGTGGTGCGGATTCCTTTAGAGGACATACATACACACATACACTCAGCTTTATATATTAGATATATATCTATGCAACCATACAGCTATCTATCTATGGAATAATACTTATTCTGGTTATTAAAAATATTACTTCATGGTCTACATGATTATCTCATATAAAAGACAGGGAGAACACAGAAAGAGATGCCTCTATGCATAGACTGACAGACATGCTGAGATTTTATACTGTTCTCTTCTTGAATATACCACTGTTTACCTCTTACATGCCTGGATAGTGTCCTGAAAATACACTGCTATAAAACATTTTATAAAACCAGTATAACAGTGATCTCAGATGATCATAGAAGGTGCATGGAAATATAAACATACATTACCAGAGGATTGGATAGAGAAGGATCAGAAAGCACAAAGCACTATGTAGGGTCATTTAGCAAACTGGTGTAAAGTAGAGCTGGCTTAGTTGCCCAGCCAGTTCTACTTTACACCAGTTTGATAAATAACCAGCTATGTATCTCCTTTAAGGTCCTTTTGCATGAGCTGATTATCAGGGCAATTAATAGGAAGAAGCTATCAAGTGAATGGGACAAGAAGTTGTAATTACCCTGCACTGCCAATACAGAGGAGATGGCGTGCAGGTCAACTTTGAAAAGGAAGCAACACCCATTGCATGAGCACCATGACCCCTTCAAACAATAGATCGTAGGGGTGCCACGAGTCCGACCCCTGACAATCTGAGAACTTTTGGAGAATTGCAAATGTGCTACTTGCTCCAATGGGGACTGACTATACAAGTGGGATGACACAAGCCATTTTAAAAAGCAATGGTATCATGGTTCAATCCACTATACCATACAACCCAAACAGAATGGTGCAGCAGAGAAAAAGAACAGAACTCCATGTGAAAGTGGAATAACTATGCTGTTTGAAGTGAAGTAATCTTTACAGCTTGGTATCTTCCATCAGCTCCGTAGGCAGAAATATTTAAAAGTTATGGGTGTCAGAATATAGAGACACAAACAAAACATTTTCTTCAAAGGTATTTCTTCAAAATGGCTAAATGGTGACATTGAAGAGGAGTTGTATAATTTAAAGTTTATATCAAAAAGGAGAAGACCATCTTATCTGTAAGCTTCAAAAATATATATTTATGGCCTAGTCAAGCTGATCCCTGGTTATACACCAAATGTGCAGCTGAGAAGCAGATGTACATTCTTCTCTTAGTTGATTATCTAATTAAATGATACAGTTAGTTAAAGTCCTGAACCATCATTTAGAAGGAAAGAACATTGGAAATGGGACATATTATCAGGGAAACAAGATCCAGAGAGTAGAAGATGGGAGTGGTAAAACCAGCATAGTCATGAAGCAGTTTAGGAATAAGCCAAAGGTGTGTCAACACTAAGTGATGCATCGTACGTGAAGTTGGGAGAAGAAGATGATCTATTACTTATCAATGAGAGTTACAGAAAAGCAGTGGAGACATTATTTTATACAGCAACCAGTACTCGCCTAGATATCATAGCTACAAGGGTAGCTCAATTCTTTGCTAATGAGTAAATAAACTGCACCAGAAAGACTGGAACCCAGTTAGGCTACTTTCACACTAGCGTTTTTAAATTCCGGTATTGAGTTCCATCATAGGGGCTCAATACCGGAAAAAAACTCTTCAGTTTTGTCCCCATTCATTGTCAATGGGGACAAAACTGAACTGAAGACAATGGAATGCTCCTGAAAGCATTCCATTCCGTCTTCAGACCAGAGAACAAACCGCAGCATGCTGCGGTTTTCTCTCCGGTCCAGGCATCCACACCAAGACGGATCCGGAATGACCCCCAATGCAAGTCAATGGGGACGGATCCGTTTGGCGTGACACAATGGTAAACAGATCCGCCCTCCATTGACATTTAATGGAGTTCAGGACGGATCCGTCACCACATACATACAGACAGACAGACATACATACATACACACACATACATATATACACAAACATATACATACTTACATACTCCAGGCAGGCAGGCCGCACGTCTTCATGCCCAGGAGGAGCGCCGCTATGACGATTCCCTACAGCTCCCAGCAGAGGGCACTGTGGGGAATCGTCATAGCTGCGCACCTCCTGTGCGTGAAGACGTGCGGCCTGCCAGCCTGGAGTATGTAAGTATGTATGTGTTTGTGTGTATGTGTATGTGTGTGTATGTATGTATGTCTGTATATGGTACTGTGTGACATGTGTGGGGCCGGAACGCGGTTCCGGCTCCACACATGTCCCTGCGGCAGTCCGGATCCGGCGGCACCCTTCACCTGCCGGATCCGGACTGCCGCTAGTGTGAAAGTAGCCTTACAAGGGTCTTTCAATGCAGACTTAAGATACAAATCTACAGATATCTGCAAATGGAGATCTGAAACTCACAAGTTATCTCGAAGCGGACAATGCTGGAGAATCAGGTGATTGTAAGACAACAAGTGGTTAGTTGGATCAAATTAGTAGAAATCATCAGTTGCATTATCATCTACTGAGGCAAAATATGTGTTGTGCCAGCCAAAAAGTAATTTAGTTGAATCAACTATAACAGGACCTTGCTGAACCACAAACTACCACCAAGTGTGATTTATAGACATCAAGGATGCATTAAAGTTGCTTACTGTGAAAAAAATCTATTCAAAGTCCAAGCACATTGATATCAAACATCACTGCCTACATGATTTAGTGGAACATGGTGTAATTGAGGTTCTTTGCCATGGAATTGACAAGATGATATCTGATGCGTGACTAGCAAGAGCCAATTTTGACATGATGGGACTAATTAAGTAAGTAGTTGTTGAGTAGGGCATTGGAGTAATACTTGTTATTCTGGTTATTGCAAAAAAACACTTAACTGTGTGCATGAGTCTGTCATGGGATGTCATGCTGTTAATAAAGTTGTGTTAAAAAACATATTCTGTCATAGAGATGACAGGGAGAACAGGGAATGGATGCTACTGTACAGAGAGTGACAGAGATTTTATACTGTGAGAAAAGCTTTATAAGTTCTGCTCTTGAATAAACAGTGATTTACCTGGACAGTGTCCTAAATAATCCGAAAGTAAGGCTAGTTTCACACTAGCGCTAAAATGTTCCTGTAGGCTATTGCAGTAGCATAGCTGGATGCTTCCTTTCCCCACCGCAGCACATTGAATATAATGGGATACGGTGGTGATCTGGCCTGTTTCCGGCATTAGTGCTGGGATTTGTGGTGGGGATCTGTGTTATATAACCTAAACTATCATAAGAACCTTTGAAACATTAGTGCTACCAAAACATTTGCTTACTAGAGAATCAGAGGATGTACCCAAGCTCTGGCAAAAAAATGGCCTCAAACGGGCAGCAAAAGACTACCATATATGCAGTTGAATAACAAGAAAAAGCTACCAGTGTCTTTTTCATAAAGGTCCAATTATGCCTTGATGAAATGTCTAGATTAAGACACAATTACGTAGGTGCACATGTTCTGTATAAATGAAAACTGAGTTCTAAAAATCATAAAGGCCTGCCATTTCATCCACTGGCACCCACCGACTTAGAACAGGGTCCCATGTGGTGTCCACCATTTTGCTGGTAAGAAAAGCATGCATGCAATGCTATTCTTCCAATCAACCTGGAATCTGAAACTGAGACTTTGAAAGTCTCTGTGAACAAAGCCTTAATGTTACCTAGTTTATAAATGATTAGACTGAGGCCTAATTTATAAGCATTAAATAATCAGTATAAAAAAAGAACAGTCACACATCTCTGTACCTCCATATGCAGAACTCACGCCAGGTCTAAAAAAGTGGGCGTGGTGTGGTTGGGGAAGGGTAGGGGCCAGTAGCCCCGCCTCATTCATAATTTTCTACGCCTGGTTTAGGCATAGAAAATTGTCTAAATGTAAGACACCAAAGAAGCCATCTTACATTTAGAAACGGCACTGGATGTGCCAAAGTTATGTAGATTGCCGGTACCTCTACAAAACTTTGGCGATCCACCGCCAGCTATAAGGGATATTAAGACCAGAGTTTTAGATGAATAAAAGTGCCCTATGGCTTTTGTGACTTTTTTACGCCAGAAAACTGGCATGAGGGCAATGATAAAATCGCCAAGTTCTATTTAAGGCTACTTTCACACTTCAGAATGCATCAGGATGCATCAGGGCAGCATTCTGTTTTGTGACCGGACACAAAACCGTTATAAGCTGCGGTTTTGTGTCTGGTCATAAAGACAGGAAAAAAATGATCTGGCACTTAAAATAATGTAAGTCAATGGTGATGGATCCGTTTTTTTAATAGGAGCTTAAAAACACAGATCCGTCACCCATTGACTTTCAATGCATTTAGTTATGGATCCGTTTTTTTTCCGTTTTGATTTCAGATAACCGCATCCTAACGGAATGGATGCTTCCTGATGTGCAAAATCAAAACAGATCTGTTTAATTCCAGTATAGAGATCGTCTGCCGGATTTCAATACCGGAATTAACAATGCAAGTATGAAAGTAGCCAAAGCGGATTACCAAATGATAGCGTAAGAGATGATATATATATATATATATATATATATATATATATATATATATATATATACTAAATCAAGTACATAGTAGTGATAAACATAATCTCAGGTGATTTTCACTCACTGTTGTCTATTAATAGTTACTACGGTACTTTACACTAGACAAGATAGCCTAAATTCTTTTATCTACATACGTATACAGTATGTTATTACTAATTCCTGACTAGAAGTAGCTTGTCCCTAAACAGATATTGCTTTATATGCCCCTTTAGATGGAATGACAGCAGGCAATTATCAGGAACCATTCATTCCCGATAATAAAATAATAAAAGTGGTATGTATCATGTGGAGAAAGTTAATACAAGGCACTTTCTAATATATTGTGATCGTCCATATTGCCTCCTTTGCTGGCTTGATGCATTTTTCCATTACATTATACACAGCTTGTTTCTATGGTTCTGACCACCCTGCAATCCAGCAGTGGTGGCCATGCTTGTACACTATAGGGAAACAGCGCTGGCTGAGACTGTGGGAGCACACATAGGTCAGCACTTTTTCCTATAGTGTGAAAGCACGACCACCACTGATGGCAGGGTGGTTGTAACCATTGATACGAGCAGTGTATGGGATGGAAAAATAAATCCAGCCAGTGAAGGAGACAATATGGACAATCACAATACATTAGTAAGTGCCTTTTATTAAATTTGTCTACATAATAAATGCCAAATGCCTTTAACCCTTAGATTCCCAGCGCCGTACATGTACGGCGCTGGGGCGATGCGGACACATGGTGCACGAGCGGCGGGCGTCATGGCCGGCAAGTCTCTGCTGTTTCTAACAGCAGAGACTTGCGGGTACTTACCGCCATCGGCGGCGTCTTCATAGGCCTTTAGATGCTTTGATCACACGTGATCACGGCAACTAGTTGCGTCTAAACCCGGAAGCCTACGCTTCCGGGTGGTGTACAGACGCCCCGTGTGGCCAATTGGGGTGTCTGTACACGATCTGAAAGCTGTAAACCTCGCTGATGAGGTTTACAGCTTTCAAAGTGCAATTCTTATTCTGGCCACTAGATGGCAGGCCAGGATAAGAAATGAGCAAATTCGGTTATTAATTCAAAATTAAAAAGCCCTGATTGCTCATAAAGAAAAAATAAAAAAAATCTATTTGCTCATATTTGAGCTTTAAAATAATCACAAAAAAATGTTAAAAAAATGTTAAAAAATAAAAAAAAATAAAAAAAAATAAAAAAATATAAAAGTATACTATACTATATCAGAGCCCATAGAAAATCTACTTCTAAACGAAATAGACGAGGTGGCAAATCATAATGAGGTCGTTATTATGGGGGATTTCAACTACCCAGATATAGACTGGGAAACTGAAACCTGTACATCTCATAAAGGAAACAGGTTCTTGGAAATAACCAAAGACAATTACCTTTCCCAACTGGTTCAGGACCCGACTAGAGGGACGGCCATACTGGACTTAGTATTAACCAATAGACCTGACAGAACAACAGATGTGCAGGTCGGGGGACTCCTGGGAAATAGTGACCATAACATAATAACCTTCCAATTGTCATTCAAAAGAGCGTTTCTTCAGGGAGGAACAAAAATACCAAACTTCAAAAAAGCTAAATTTAGCCAACTAAGAGAGGCCATAGGCCTAACTAACTGGGACAAAGTCTTCAAAAATAAAAATACAGCCACAAAATGGGATATTTTTAAAAACATCCTAATATCTAATTGTGAGAGGTACATACCATATAGGAATAAAATAATAAGAAACAAGAAAAAACCAATGTGGATAAATAGAACTGTAAAGAAAGCAATAAATGACAAACAGAAAGCATTTAAATCACTAAAACAGGAGGGGAGCGAGAAAGCATTGAAAAACTATAAGGAAAAAAATAGAATATGTAAAAGACAAATAAAAACTGCCAAACTAGAGACCGAGAGATTAATCGCCAAAGAAAGTAAAACTAACCCTAAAATGTTCTTTAATTATATAAATGGTAAAAAGTATAAACCTGAAGGTGTCGGCCCCTTACAGAGTAATGAGGGGGGAGTTGCAGAGAGCGATGAGGAGAAAGCAAAGCTACTAAATATCTTTTTCTCCACTGTATTCACTGAGGAAAATAAACTGTCAGATGAAATGCAGAATATAAAAGTAAATTCCCCATTAAAAGTGCCCTGTCTGACCCAGGAAGAAGTAGAGCTGCGTCTTAAAAAGATTAAAATAGACAAATCGCCAGGACCGGATGGCATACACCCCCGTATCCTAAGAGAATTAAGTAATGTCATCGCCAGACCCTTATTTCTGATATTTAAGGACTCTATACTGACAGGGAGTGTTCCACAGGATTGGCGCATAGCAAATGTGGTTCCAATATTCAAAAAGGGTCCAAAAACAGAGCCCGGGAACTATAGGCCGGTAAGTTTAACATCTGTCGTGGGTAAACTGTTTGAGGGTTTTCTAAGAGATGCTATCTTGGAGTACCTCAATGAAAATAAGCAAATTACTCCATATCAGCATGGCTTCATGAGGGATCGGTCATGTCAAACCAATTTAATCAGTTTCTATGAGGAGGTAAGTTCTAGACCGCAGCGAATCAATGGATGTCATATATCTGGACTTCTCCAAAGCATTTGACACTGTACCACATAAAAGGTTAGTATATAAGATGAGAATGCTTGGCCTGGGAGAAAATGTCTGTATGTGGGTAAGTAACTGGCTCAGTGATAGAAAACAGAGGGTGGTTATTAACGGTACATACTCAGATTGGGTCACTGTCACTAGTGGGGTACCACAGGGGTCAGTATTGGGCCCTATTCTCTTCAATATATTTATTAATGATCTTGTAGAAGGCTTGCACAGTAAAATATCAATTTTTGCAGATGACACTAAACTGTGTAAAGTAATTAACACAGAAGAGGACAGTACACTGCTACAGATGGATCTGGATAGACTGGAGGCTTGGACAGAGAAGTGGCAGATGAGGTTTAACACTGACAAATGTAAAGTTATGCATATGGGAAGGAATAATGCAAGTCACCAGTACATACTAAATGGTAAAATATTGGGTAACTCTGACATAGAAAAGGACCTAGGAATTTTAGTGAACAGAAATCTAAGCTGCAGAAACCAGTGTCAGACAGCTGCTACCAAGGCCAATAAGATAATGGGCTGCATCAAAAGAGGCATAGATGCTCGTGATGAGAACATAGTCCTGCCACTTTACAAATCACTAGTCAGACCACACATGGAATACTGTGTACAGTTCTGGGCTCCTGTGAACAAGGCAGACATAGCAGAGCTGGAGAGGGTTCAGAGGAGGGCAACTAAAGTAATAACTGGAATGGGTGGACTACAGTACCCAGAAAGATTATCAAAATTAGGCTTATTCACTTTAGAAAAAAGACGACTGAGGGGAGATCTAATAACTATGTATAAATATATCAGAGGTCAGTACAGAGATCTCTCCCACGATCTATTTATCCCCAGGACTGTGACTGTGACGAGGGGACATCCTCTGCGTCTGGAGGAAAGAAGGTTTGTACACAAACATAGAAGAGGATTCTTTACGGTAATAGCAGTGAGACTATGGAACTCTCTGCCTCAGGAGGTGGTGATGGTAAGTTCACTAAAAGAGTTTAAGAGGGGCCTGGATGTATTTTTGGAGGGTAATAATATTACAGGTTATAGTTACTAGAGAGGGGTTGTTGATCCAGGGAGTAATTCTGATTGCCTGATTGGAGTCGGGAAGGAATTTTTTTTCCCTAAAGTGGGGAAAACTGGCTTCTACCTCACAGGGTTTTTTTTGCCTTCCTCTGGATCAACTTGTAGGAAAACAGGCCGAACTGGATGGACAGATGTCTTTTTTTCGGCCTTATAAACTATGTTATTATGTTATAAATCACCCCCCTTAATCAATTTCATTTAATGTTTCTGTGTGTTCAAAAACACATCCCTGTGTCCATCCAGGCCCTGTGCATGACAGAGGACAGGGAGTCTGAAACCGGACTGTCTGGCCAAAAACCGGACCTCTGCCCACCCTACGGGCAGGCTGATGTTAGGGTGGCCAGATGTCCGGTTTTTGGCTGGACAGTCCGGTTTTCTGTCTCCCTATACTCAAGGATGTCCACCCTTTCAGTAGCTCACGCTCAGACAGCTTCTCCTCCGTGTCTTCACATAACCTGGGGGTGTGGCCTCATGTTTATGGGTGTGGCTTCATGGGGACCGGGGCGTAGCTTCACGTTTGGGGCCATGGCCGGTGAGGTCTGGCTTTCTGGAGTGAAGACAGTGGCCACCCTAACTGCTGTGGAGGTCACAGCTAATGGGGAGGGCACTGTGGATGTTACTGTTAAGGGGCAGGCTGCTGTGGATGTCACTGTTAAAGGGGCGGGCACTGTAGAGGTCACTCTCAATATCTTTTAACGACACACACACAAACAGTAAAAGAAATAGATGAAATATACCCGGGCGAAGACGGGTCCTTCAGATAGTATATATATATACATATATATATATATATATATATATATATATATATATGGAAAAAGGCAGCACTCAACACAAAATAAATAAAATAAAGCTCTTTTATTCACCCAAGTGGGCCATGCGACGTTTCGGCTCTAAACCATGAGCCTTTCTCAAGCAGAAAAGGCTCATGGTTTAGAGCCGAAACGTCGCATGGCCCACTTGGGTGAATAAAAGAGCTTTATTTTATTTATTTTGTGGTGAGTGCTGCCTTTTTTCCATATATATATATGATCCTAATCAGATCATAGGCTATGCACCCCGGATTCATCTTTTTTAGTGCTGCCGGTTTTTTCTTGTTCTATATATATATATATATATATACAGTGCCTTGCAAAAGTATTTGGCCCCCTGGAACTTTTCAAACTTTTGCCACATTTCAGGCTTAAAAAAAAAATATAATATTTAAAATTTTTGGTGAAGAGTTAACAACAAGTGGGTCACAATTGTGAAGTGGAATGAAATTTATTGGATCATGTAAACTTTTTTTGTAAATATAAAACTGAAAAGTCTGGCGTGCAAAATTATTCGGCCTATTTACTTTCAGTTCAGAAAACTCACTCCAGAAGTTCATTGAGGATCTCTGAATGATCCAATGTTGTCCTAAATGACTGATGAAGATAAATAGAATCCACCTGTGTGTAATCAAGTCTCCGTATAAATGCACATGCTCTGTGATAGTCTCAGCATTCTGTTTAAAGCACGGAGAGCATCATGAAGATCAAGGAACACACTAGGCAGGTCTGTGATACTGTTGTGGAGAAGTTTAAAGCCGGATTTGGATACCAAAAGATTTCCCAAGCTTTAAACATCCCAAGGAGCACTGTGCAAGCGATCATATTGAAATGGAAAGAGTATCAGACCACTGCAAATCTACCAAGACCCGGCCGTCCCTCTAAACTTTCATCTCAAACAAGGAGAAGACTGATCAGAGATGCAGCCAAGAGGCCCACGATCACTTTGGATGATCTGCAGAGATCTACAGCTGAGGTGGGAGAGTCTGTCCATAGGACAACAATCAGTCGAACACTTCACAAATCTGGCCTTTATGGAAGAGTGGCAAGAAGAAAGACATTTCTCAAAGATATCCATAAAAAGTCTTGTTTACAGTTTGCCACAAGCCACCTGGGAGACACACCAAACATGTGAAAGAAGGTGCTCTGGTCAGATGAAACCAAAATCCAACTTTTTGGAAACAATGCAAAACGATATGTTTGGCGTAAAAGCAACAGAGCTCATCACCCTGAACACAGCATCCCCACTGTCAAACATAGTGGTGGCAGTATCATGGTTTGGGCCTGCTTTTCATCAGCAGGGACAGGGAAGATGGTTAAAATTGATGGGAAGATGGATGGAGCCAAATACAGGACCATTCTGGATTAAAACCTGTTGGAGTCTGCAAAAGACCTGAGACTAGGATGGAGATTTCTCTTCCAACAAGACAATGATCCCAAACATAAAGCAAAATCTACAATGGAATGGTTCAAAAATAAACGTATCCAGGTCTTAGAATGGCCAAGTCAAAGATCAGACCTAAATCCAATTGTGAATATGTGGAAAGAGCTGAAAACTGCTGTTCACAAATGCTCTCCATCCAACCTCAAAGAGCTCGAGCTTTTTTGCAAGGAAGAATGGGCAAGAATTTCAGTCTCTAGATGTGCAAAACTGATAGAGACATACCCCAAGTGACTTACAGCTGTAATCGCAGCAAAAGGTAGCGCAACAAAGTATTAATGCAAGGGGGCCGAATAATTTTGCACGTCCCACTTTTTAGTTTCATTATTACAAAAAAAGTTTAAATGATCCAATAAATTTCGTTCCACTTCACAATTGTGACCCACTTGTTGTTGATTCTTCACCAAAAATTTAAAATGTTATATCTTTTTGTTTGAAGCCTGAAATGTGGCAAAAGGTTGAAAAGTTCCAGGGGGCCGAATACTTTTGCAAGTCACTGTATATATATATATATATATATATATATATATACTAGCTGAAGGACCCGGCTTTGCACGGGTATATTTAATTTATTTCATTTACTTTTTGTGTATGTGTGTCATTAAAAGATATCGAGAGTAACCTCTACAGTGCCCGCCCCTTTAACAGTGACCTCAACAGCAGCCCTTCCCATTTAACAGTGACCTCTACAGCGGCCAGTTCCTTTAACAGTGACCTCTACAACCGCCCGCCCCTTAAACAGTGACCTCTACAACGGCCCGCCCCTTTAACAGTGACCTCTACAGCAGCCCGCCCCTTTAACAGTGACCTCTACAGCAGCCCACCCCTTTAACAGTGACCTCTACAGCAGCCCGCCCCTTTAACAGTGACCTCTACAGCAGCCCGTCCCTTTTACAGTGACCTTTACAGCAGCGCGCCCCTTTAACAGTGACCTCTACAGCTACCCGCCCCTTTATCAGTGACCTCTACATCTATCCACCCTTTTAATAGTGACCTCTACAGCTGCCAGCCCCTTTAACAGTGACCTCTACAGCAGCCCACCCCTTTAAAAGTGATCTCTACAGCAGCCCGCCCCTTTAACACTGACCTCTATAGCAGCTTGCCCCTTTAACTGTGACCTCTACAGCTGCCCGCCCTTTAACAGTGACCTCTACAGCAGCCCACCCCTTTAACAGTGACCTCTACAGAAGCCCGCCCCTTTAACTGTGACCTCCACAGCAGCTAGAGTGGCCACTGTCTTCACCCCAGAAAGCCAGATCTCACCGGCCATTCCCCCAAACGTGAAACAGCGCCCCCAGTTCCCATGAAGACACACCACTAAACATGAGGCCACGCCCCCCTGCCTCCGTGAAGACACGGAGGAGAAGCTGTCTCAGTGTGAGCTACATAAAGGGTGGACATCCCTGTGTCTGTCCAGGCACTGCATTGGACGGAGAACAGGTAGCATGAAATCTTGACTGTCCAGCCTAAAGCCAGACATCTGGCCACCCTAACATCAGTCTGCCCCTAGGGTGGCCAGAGGTCTTGCTTTAGGCTGGACAGTCTGGCTTTCAGACTGCCCTGTCCTCTGTCATGCGCAGGGCATGGATGGACACAGGGATGTCCTTTTGAACAGCTCACTCTCAGCAGCAGCACTGTGCAGTCCAAGCAATGAGCTGCATGGAGAAAGTCACCCTCCCCCCACCCCTGCAGCTGAAAGAAGGTGATTTTTACCTATATTTTTAATCCCGGTCAAATGCGGCATGGAAGGGGCGTGACCTGACTGAGTCAGGGGCGTGACTTAGTGTGATCTGGGGGGTGGGGCTTTTATGTCCTTCTTTTGATGGTGGCCTGAATTACAGGTCAATGCCATAGTAATTTAGGAGGAAGGTGGGTAGCAGTGGAAGAATACTTCTTTTATTAGTACTGAACAGTAAATATGTGAAATTTACATTATATGAGGTAATGATTGATGATGAATTAGTCTAAAATAAAAGTTATATTTATGGTAAACGAAATACCCCTTTACCATTGTCATCCACAGTGCTCTGCCTCTTTAATGCAGACCTACAGCAGTGAACTGGCTAGGTTGTCATAGAAACCTGGTGTGTGGAGACTGCCTGTGAGCTTCTATTGGCTGATAAGGGTCATGTGACCAGGCTACTATTGGCTAATGCATTTTTGGGAATATCTCAGGAACGGTATGTTCTGGAGAGCTGAAAACTGTTCTAAAACCTTCCCGGACACCTGATGTACATGTGTGCCAAATTTTGTGATTGTAGCTGCAGCGGTGCGGATTCCTTTAGCGGACATACACACACACACACACTCAGCTTTATATAATACTAGCTGAAGGACCCGGCTTCGCCCGGGTATATTTAATTTATTTATTTTACTGTTTGTGTGTGTGTGTCATTAAAATATATAGAGAGTGACCTCTACAGCGGCCCACCCCTTTAACAGTGACCTCTACAGCGGCCAGCCCCTTTAACCGTGACCTCTACAGCGACCCGCCCCTTTAACAGAGACCTCTACAGTGGGCCGGCCCATTTAACAGTGACCTTTACAGCGGCCCGCCCCTTTAACAGTGACCTCTACAGCAGCCCTCCCCTTTAACAGTGACCTCTACAGCTGCCCGCCCCTTAAACAGTGACCTCTACAGCAGCCCACCCCTTTAACAGTGACCTCTACAGCAGCCCGCCCCTTTAACAGTGATCTCTACAGCAGCCTTCCCCTTCAACAGTGACCTCTACAGCAGCCTGCCCCTTTAACAGTGACCTCTACAGCTGCCCACCCCTTTAACAGTGACCTCTACAGAAGCCCGCCCCTTTAACTGTGACCTCCACAGCAGCTAGAGTGGCCACTGTCTTCACCCCAGAAAGCCAGACCTCACCGGCCATTCCCCCAAACGTGAAACAGCGGCCCCAGTTCCCATGAAGACACATCACTAAACATGAGGCCATGCCCCCCCTGGCTCCGTGAAGACATGGAGGAGAAGCTGTCTGAGTGTGAGCTACTGAAAGGGTGGACATCCCTGTGTCTGTCCAGGCACTGCGTCGAACGGAGAACAGGTAGCCAGAAAACTGGACTGTCCAGCCTAAAGCCGGACATCTGGCCACCCTAACATCATCCTGCCCCTAGGGTGGCCAGAGGTCTTTTTTTAGGCTGGATGGTCTGGCTTTCAGACTCCCTGTCCTCTGTCATGCGCAGGGCCTGGATGGACACAGCAGCAGCACTCTCAGCAGCAGCACTGTGCAGTCTGAGCAGTGAGCTGCAGGGAGAAAGTCACCCTCCCCACACCCCTGCAGCTGACAGAAGATGATTTTTACCAACATTTTTAATCCCGGTCAAATGCAGCATGGAAGGGGCATGGCCTGACTGAGTCAGGGGCGTGACTTAGTGGGATCTGGGGGTGGTGCTTTTAAGTCCTTCTTTTGACGGTGGCGGGAATTACAGGTCGATGCCTGATTTAGGAGGAAGGTGGATAGCAGTGGAAGAAAACATCTTTTATTACTACTGAACAGTAAATATGTAAAATTTATATTATATGAGGTAATGATTGATGATGAGTTAGTCTAAAACATAAGTTATAGTTATGGTAAGCGGGAATACCCATTTACCATTGTCATCCACAGTGCTCTGCCTCTTTAATGCAGACCTAAAGCAGTTAACTGGCTAGGTTGTCATAGAAACCGGATGTGTGCCTGTTCTAAAACCTTCCCGGACACCTGATGTACATGTGTGCCAAATTTTGTGATTGTAGCTACAGCGGTGCGAATTCCTTTAGCGGACATAGACACACACACACACACACACACACACACACATACACTCAGCTTTATATATTAGATTATGTTTATAGTGTTTGGAATTCAGTGTTTGGCCTCATGCATGTGGTTGTAGGTATTTTGGGGCCCACAAAATGCGCCTCAATAAAATACATATGACGTCATGCGTATTTTGCGGATCCATGATTTGCAGATCGCAAAATACATAGGGTCATGAGCATGAGGCATTTACAGTAGGTCTATAAATCGTGTGTAGACATATGATTGAAAGTTAATATTCTGGTTGCCTTCAACTACCACTAGAGGGAACTTAGGCTATGTGTACATTTATCTCACTAATAAAATAAAGTGTAGTAAACTCATTAGTTCCAAATAATGGTGGATAAAGTCACCCAAAAATGTATTTAGTAACTGTAGGTCTATGTAGCAGAAATAAAGCTAAAAAACTGAGCTCAAACATCTACAAAAGTGTATTAAAACAATTAAAGAGGCTTACAATATAATTTAAGAAATGCATTTTTTTACTTTTTGTTTACTTTTGCACATTTTAAATTAAAATATAACATACAGTACGTATAATAAGCATGGCCAAAGAGTAGTAGATCTTACCTATAATAAAAAGAATTTCCACTGATATATCACTAACAGTTGTGCTTCTGGTTGATGACAAGTCATCGTTGTCCACAAAGGATACATTATAAGGTACAGTAACAGCAACATAAAACGTTGCTAATAATATAAGCCAGTCCCAGGCAGCTTTAAAAGTGCTAAAATGTAAAATGATGAACTTTGTTTTTTTTGCATCTGAAACTTTATATTCTGGAATTGCTGGTTTGTCTACAAAAACATTCTGGAAAACAAAAGAAGAGCAAAAAATTAAAAAAATATATAGTTATTTATATTATATCTGTTACTTCAGGAATGTACAATGTTTGCTTATTATATAGACACTGGAAAATCCTATACACATAGATACAAACATAGGGTGATATGGACCTATCCCAAATTTTTAAAATTGTATATAAAACTGTGCCCCCTTTCTCTTCCAGGCAGTGTCCTTAAAGGAGTTATCCGGGAATTAACAAAATAACTGAAAATACCTAAATATTACTTTATTATTTACACTTTCCCTAATAGCTTTTATTATAATGGCTTGTTGTCTCTAGGGGGCAAGCATCAGGGCATATAAAATGGCCGCTGGTCTACTAGCACACACAAAACCTGTCCTAATAACACAGAAGGGACAATATACTTCAAAGCTTATATGTAGCTGATAAGATGATCAACTGTGTGTGGTAAGGGAGCAATGTGGGGCTGTAGTAATGTGAGTGCTGCTGCTCGTCGCTTTCTGTGCTTTCACTTTGCTCCATTACTACACACAGCTAATATCTTATCAGCTATATGTAAGATCGTAATTTATGACAGCAAGGTCTGTATTACACAAGATTATCTGACAGATTTTCTAACCAATTATTAGTCAGATGGCCTATTACACACACAGATCTTTACACACACCAACTATTGGTCTGATTGGACAGAAATTGGTCAGATAATCAAACTAACTAAAGATTAGTTTGCTGGGTTGAAAAAGCTCTTTAGCTACCTACATTGAAGCTGTCAAGTATGCGGTCCCAGCTGTGTTATTAGAACAGGTTTTGTGTTTGCTAGTAGAGCATTTTATATCTCCTGATGCTTTCCCCCTAGAGAAAACAAGCCATTATCAATAATGAAAGCTATTTGGGAAACTGTTTATAATTAAGTAATATTTAGGTATTTTCAGTAATTTTATTTTATTTAAAAGGGTTCTCCGGGAATTATTTAAAATGGTCGCCAGAAACCTGTCCTAGAAGGTGAGCAGGAGTGGTTGCCACCATTTGCAGAGCTTTCTAGGGAGTCTGGCCTCACTACACTGGTAAGTTGGGGCTGAGTAGATGGATATATCATTTTAGGAATCATTTAATATATCTTATTTCTCCTTTTAAATCTGTGCTCACTCTGCCATTAGGTATCTGGAGGGTAGTGGCATTCATTGTTTGACAGACAGTGATTATATATCACTTTTCTCAGCATCTCCTGCAGATAAGGCAGTGTGTTCAACAGAACATATATCCTTTAAAGGAAATGTGTCATCAGAAAATGATCAGATTATGTTATTTTTAATTTTATAAATTATCAGATTATGCTATTTTTAATTCTCTCTCTCTCTCTCTCTCTCTCTCTCTCTCTAAGGCTACTTTCACACTAGCGTTTTTAAATTCCGGTATTGAGTTCCGTCATAGGGGCTCAATACCGGAAAAAAACGCTTCAGTTTTGTCCCCATTCATTGTCAATGGGGACAAAACTGAACTGAAGACAACGGAATGCTCCTGAAAGCATTCCATTCCGTCTTCAGACCGGAGAACAAACCGCAGCATGCTGCGGTTTGCTCTCCGGTCCAGGCATCCACACCAAGCCGGATCCGGAATGACCCCCAATGCAAGTCAATGGGGACGGATCAGTTTGGTGTGGCACACCAGTAATCCGGATCTGTCCTCCATTGACTTGCAATGGGGGGTCATTCCGGATCCGGCTACACAGAAATACAGAAATACATACATACATACAGACATACATACATGCATACACATACATACTCACATACTCCAGGCAGGGACGCCGGCAGCATGTCTTCACGCGCCTCCTGCACGCAGCTATGATGTTTCCCCACTGCGCCCAGCAGAGGGCGTTGTGGGGAATCGTCATCACTGCGCGCAGGAGGCGCGTGAAGACGTGCTGCCGGCGTCCCGGGCTGGAGTATGTAAGTATGTATGTATGTGTTTGTGTGTGTATGTCTGTATTTCTGGCTCCACACATGTATCAGCGTTAGCACGGATCCGTTGACACCCTTTAGGTGCCGGATCCGTGCTAATGCTAGTGTGAAAGAGGCCTAATAGGTGCCACTTCTTGGTCTGTACAGATCACTTTACCGCAGTTATCTGCTTATCTGTCATTCTAATTCGGCCCATAGTGATATCTCTGTGTATAGATAAGATAAAATCCACCATTCACAATAGGTGATTGTCAAAGTTTATCTATTCTTTCCTTCTACAATGACCTCTTCACAGGTCACAGAGCATGCCTAAAAAACTCTCCCATATAAGGCTACTTTCACACTAGCGTTTTAAAATTCCGGTATTGAGTTCCGTCATAGGGGCTCAATACCGGAATAAAACACTTCAGTTTTGTCCCCATTCATTGTCAATGGGGACAAAACTGAACTGAAGACAACGGAATGCTCCTGAAAGCATTCCGTTCCGTCTTCAGACCGGAGAACAAACCGCAGCATGCTGCGGTTTGCTCTCTGGTCCAGGTATCCGCACCAAGACGGATCCGGAATGACCCCCAATGCAAGTCAATGGGGGTGGATCCATCTGGTGTGACCATAATGGTAACCGGATCCGCCCTCCATTGACTTTCAATGGAGTCCATTACGGATCCGGGTACACATAGACACATACAGACATAAACATACACACACATAAAGACATACAAACACACATACATACTTACATGCTCCCCGGCAGGTCTTCGGAGCGTCAGGACGGCTCACACAGGTCACGATTCCCCACAGCGCCCTCTGCTGGGCGCCTGGTGGAATCGTCAGATGACGATTCCACCAGGCGCCCAGCAGAGGGCGCTGTGGGGAATCGTGACCTGTGTGAGCCGTCCTGACGCTCCGAAGACCTGCCGGGGAGCATGTAAGTATGTATGTGTGTTTGTATGTCTATATGTGTGTGTATGTTTATGTGTATGTATATGTATGTACTGTGTGACATGTGTGGGGCCGGAGCGCGGTTCCGGCTCCACACATGTCACTGCGGCAGGCCTGATCCGGCAGCACCCTTCACCTGCCGGATCAGGCCTGCCGCCAGTGTGAAAGTAGCCTAAGTCAATGTGGTCCCCTCCTGACCATTGTGTCTATGGACCATGTAGCTGGCGTAAACCAATTTTATTAATACCTAGTTTAGATAATACGTCTCAGAAAGCATGTCTGTTAACTCTACTACATCCATACTTTCTAAATGTTAAGAACAGCTCAGGAAGGATGGTCACCCCCATAATCATGTCCATCAAACTCCAGTTGACATTAGTATTGAGGACATCTGCTAGATATAAGAATTTGTTGCTTACTTTATCAGGTGCACCCTTTTAGTACATTTTCTGTTAGGACAATTTAATTTAGTGGCATTAATTCATTGCCCTTCTGTTAAGATGGTGTCATATAGTAGCAACACAGTTGTTTTGGCTGCACATCCGTATTGAAAATCTTCTGTGCTACTGGGTGTACTGTATTGTAATGTTTGACTATTGACTTTACAGGTCATGAGTGGCTTCAGTGGTGAAGTGCCACAGCGGTGCAAGTGACTATATCTTGGCCAGAAATATACAAGCCAAGGATGGGAAAATGGATGGGAGAGGACCAGTGTACATGACCGTAGGGGCGGGGAGCAGGTTAGTATGAATGTTTCATTAGGTCTTACACGCTAGAGACTATAAGTAAATAGTGAAAATTCCCTCAAAAACCCTTTAAAGGTTCTAGTGTGCTGCTGGAGATATTTCCCTACAATTTGAAACAGTGACCCAAGTCTGGATGAATGTATTAGGTTTATGATCCTGCTAACTGCAGACTCTGGTGGGTGAGCCCACCCTTGGACTCTGGTGGGTGAGCACATAAAAAGGCACCAACGTTATAAATGACACATGATAGGAGACCTTGTTACAGATTTTTGGAGTCATTTATCAAACGGGTATAAAGTAGAACTGGCTTAGATGCCCATAGCAACCAAACAGATTCCACCTTTCATTTTTGACAGCTCCTTTGGAAAATGAAAAGTGGAATCCAATATGTTGCTATGAGCAAATAAGCTAGTTCTACTTTACACCAGTTTGATAAATTGCTCCATTTATGGATGTTTGAGGTAACTTATTACTAGATATTCTGTAAATTCAGGGATGTTCTTTTGTGTTCATTAGACATTTTCATCCACATAAATAACTGATTATTTTGTTTTGCGAACAATTCACTCTAGAGACATCAGTCCAACTAAATAATTATTCAGTCAAAAGCTATTTCTCTTGACTTCCTCTCAACTCCATCACATACACACAAGATTGATTTGATGAAGCTTGTGTGTGTAGCCATAAAGCTACCTCTGGACATGGTTTTCTTGCACCAGCATCTTGCGCTACCCACTAGCTGCTGTTACCTATGGTCACTGGGCTGCACTACTCACTCAGACACCTTTCCTGTCTCACCAGCTGCCTGCCATTCAGAGTCTTGTCTGGTCGCTGGCACATGTGTCTTCTGCAGACTGCGGCTTGCATGCTATATCCTTTGCAAATCCCTCCTGGTTTGCAACAGGGTTCACACTCACTCTTAGCCTCTTAAGAGGCAAGTGCACATGTACAAATTCTTCCACAGCCTATGGCTGGCCTCCCCAGGGTGTATAAGGCACCTTCTTCATGGGGAGGGTGCTTGAGCTTTTGGTTCATAGTCTCTAGTTACCATAAAAGGTGTGAATCTCGTTCTTACTACCTGCGTACCGTATTCCTGCCCAACAAAAGACTCTGCCTTTTTGCCGCCAGCCCTAACCTTAGCCTGTATCTCATATCGAACCATTGCCGCCTGCTCTTTCCTCAGACTTGTTAGTTTTATTTGTTTGTACACTGCCTTCCTGGACTATGTCCCCTGACTACGAATATTGCCTGATCCCTTGGGTCAGCTACCAACTACACCAGGCCTAATCCAGAGGGTAGTGGCCTGGCTGGTTATCTGCAACAAAGTCCAGATTCCTGTATAGGGGTTAAAGAATGAATAAAAGGGAACAACCAGGAACATGCCCAAAGCCAAACCAATTAGTTGGCATAGTAAGTCCATGCCCACTGTCCATAACAGTCTTATGTCAAAGGAGAACAAAAAGACCAGGTGAAAAAAATCAGTTTACTCAATCCTTCTCTCCCTCAACATCATCTATATGGGGATTTGGGAGCTCCTCATACTTGTTAAGGCCCCCATACACATTAGTGTATTGTCAACCAATCCTGCTGTTCTTGGCCGGTCTAATGTGTATGAGGCGCTCCCCACAGATGATATCAGTGATCGAAAGATCAGGCAAACTTAATTTTTCACCTAATTATTTTGCTCTCCTAGGAGACAGGCCTCCTTCAGAAGTGTCTGGCAGTGGCTAAACTGAATGTGTATGTGTATGGGGAAGTCTGGAGGGAGGTGAGAGAAATTACTGTCAGCTGGTCATTTGCTCAACAACTATTGAATCTGTATAGCCAACTTTAGATAGTCGACTGAACTTGCCAATTGTGTTTAAGATTGTATGTGTGTTGGTATGAAATTGTTAAATGAATTGAAAACATTCAGGATAAGCTGACTAACTTAGTTTTTATCCATTTTGGTTGTTCCCTCCTAACAAACAAATCTTTCCCACAGGTTGATTTTATTTAGTGCCGGATATGTAGCTGAAGCCTGCTCTCCCTGAATTCATCAGAGGCTTCATGACACCAGAAGAGGTATCAAATGGGGAAGGTTCAGTAAATATGAGGGACTTGCTTTCCTCAAATTCATTTGAAGCTAGTTGGGTTAAGAAGAGATATTGAGTTAGGTTCCTATCCAAAAGAGATCACTGCCGTAGTGGATGGGCACAAATGATTTTTATTTATTTTACTCACTAACATGGAGTGTGGGAGGAAACCGAGTACCCTGAGGGAACCGGGCAGAACATAAAAACTGCTTGGAACCCCAGACCCCAATGTTGCAAGGCACCAGTGCTAACTACTAAGCCAAATATATTGTCTAAGTACCTCATGATTATTCATATAACAAGTATAGCACTGGTTCATATATTCTGTGCTTGCATTGCGTTTGATTTGGTATTTTCAGCCATGGTGACTCGCACATGCACAATCATGATTTATTTCCTTTATGTTTATGGAGGCCCTTCATACTTACAATAATGTCAGTGACACAATCACAGATTTCACAATAATTTAATGTCACTGTTACATTATGCATGCATATATCACAAAGATAAAACAAACATGAATATGTATTTCATTATAGTGCCAAAACTGGTATAGTAATATAACCTAACATAATATAAGGCCTGTGTCAGCTAGCAACAGCTAATAGCACTAATTACTGTTCAGTTGATTACCTGTCAAGAGGTAGAAGAAGTTAAGTTAAATTAATACAGAATGGAACTTAATGAAGTAGTCTTGCACCGCACACACATGAAAGTTGTAATTACATTATATCTGAATTGCATTCAGGTTTCCTCTTTCAGGTTTGAGAAACATGGATTTGCATTGCTTTAATACAGTACCATATCGGAAAGCCTTGTGGTTGTGGTAGGTTTCTTAGAGCTATGGAGTACAGTGTACAGCTTGTATAACAGAGTAAATCCGGTGTGCCCTCAAAATAACTCAATACAGAGCCATTAATATCTAAAACACTGGCAACAAAAGTGAGTACACCTCAAGTGAAAATGGCAAATTGTCCCCAATTAGCCATTTTCCCTCTCCGGTGTCATGTGACAAGGTCTCAGGTGTGAATGGGGAAGCAGGTATGTTAAATTTTGTTATCACTCTCACACTCTCTCGTACTGATTACTGGAAGTTCAACATGACATTTCATGGCAAAGAACTCTCTGAGGATCTGGAAAAAAGATGCTCTACATAAAGATGGCCTAGGCTATAAGAATATTGCCAACACCCTAAAATTGAGCTGCATGTTTAACAAGACACGTTCCACTCAGAACAGGCCTCACCATGGTTGAGCAAATAAGTTGAGTGCACTTGATCAGTGTCATATGCAGAGGTTGTCTTTTCATAATAGACTTATGAGTGCTACTAAAATTGCTGCAGAGGTTTAAGGGGTGGGGTCAGCCTGTCAGTGCTCAGACCATATACCGCACACTGCATTAAATTGGTCTGCATGGCTGTCGTCCCAGAAGGAAGCCTCTTCTAAAGGTGATGCACAAGAAAGTCCACAAACTATTTGCTGAAGAAAAGCAGACTAAGGATATGGATTACTGGAACCATGTCCTGTGGTCTGATGAGACCAATATAAACTTATTTGATTCAGATGGTGTCAAGTGTGTGTGACAGCAACCGGTACAAAAACAAGTGTGTTTGCCTACAGTCAAGCATGGTGTTGGGAGTGTCAGGGTTTGGGGCTGTATGAGTGCTGCTGGCTGTAGGGAGCTACAGTTAATTGAGGGAACCATGAATGCCAACATGTACTATGACATAATGTACTGAAGCAGAACATTATCCCTTCCATTTCTAAACTGGGCCACAGGAGGTATTATAACATGATAATGACCCTAAACAAACCTCCAAAATGAGCACTGCCATGCTAAAGAAACTGAGGGTAGAGGTGCTGGACTGGCCAAGCATGTCTCCAGACCTAAACCCTATTGAGCATCTGTGGGGCATCCTCAAACAAAAGGTGGAGAAATGCAAGGTCTCTAACATCCACTAGCTCCGAGATGTTGTCATGGAGGAGTGGAAGAGGAATCCAGTGACAACCTGTGAAGCTCTAGTGAACTCCTTGCCCAAGAGTTAAGGCAAGAGTTAAGGCAGTGCGGTAAAATAATGGTGGCAACACAAAATATTGACACTTTGTACACATTTTGGCCATTTTCACTTAGAGGTGTACTCGATTTTGTTGCCAGCGGTTTAGACATTAATGGCTGTGTGTTGAGTTATTTACACTGGTATACAAGCTGTACACTGACTATTTTACATTGTATCAAAGTGTCATTTCTTCTGTGTTGTTCCATGAAAAGATATAATATAATATAATATATTTACAAAAATGTGAGGGGTGTATTCACTTTTGTGAGAAGCCCACAGGTCCTTCAGTCTTGACATGCATACAGTCTTACACCAGGTTTCCATAATTATCCAGCCATTTTTTCTTCACTACTATAGGTAACCTTTAAGGGGCTGGGGCACTGTGGAGGTCACTGTTAAAGGGGACGGGGTTCTGTGGAGGTCACTGCTAAGGGAGAGCGATGATGTGGAGGTCCCTGTTAAGCAGTTAGGCTGCTGTGGAGGTCGCAGTTAAGGGGATAGGCCGCTGTGTAGGTCAATGTTAAAGGGGTTTTCCGAGTTATATATATTGATGACCTATCCTCAGGATAGGTCATCAATATCAGATCGGCGGGGTCCGACACCTGGCACCCCCGCCGATCAGCTGTTTGAAGAGGAGGCGCGCGCCGTTTCAGCGCTGCCTCCTCTTCATTGTTTACTTGCTGGCCGACACGGGGGTAGTGGTGAGTAGGTGTAATTACACCTAACTGCTCCATTCATTTCAATGGGAAGAATTGCTTCCATACAAGTCTATGGAAGCGATTCTTCCCATAGAAATGAATGGGGTAATTAGGTGTAATTACACCTACTCACCAGTACCCCCGTGTCGGCCAGCATGTAAACAATGAAGAGGAGGCAGCGCTGAAACGGCGCGCGCCTCCTCTTCAAACAGCTGATCGGCGGGGGTGCCAGGTGTCGGACCCCACCGATCTGATATTGATGACCTATCCTGAGGATAGGTCATCAATATATATAACTCAGAAAACCCCTTTAAGGCGTGGGGTGCTGTAGAGGTCATTGTTCAGGGGTGGGTGCTGTGGAGGTCACTGTTATGGAGGTGGGTGCTGTGGAGGTCACTGTCAAGGAGGCAGGGTGATGTGGAGGTCACTGTTAAGGAGGAGGGCCACTCTGAATGTCATTGTTAAGCGGGACGGGCCTTTGTGGAGGTCACTTTTAAGGGAGCGGGCTACTGTGGAAGTCACAGTTAAGGACTGGGGCATTGTGGGGGGGTCAGTTTTAAGGGGGCAGGCTGCAGTGGAGGTCACTTTTAAGGGCGGTGGAGTGCTGTGAAGGTCACATTATAAGAGAGCATGGCACTGTGGAGGTTACTGTTTAAGGAGGAAGGCGACTGTGAAGGTCAATGTTAAGGGGGAGGGGCACTGTGAAGGTAACTGTTAAGGGTGCTGGGTGCTGTGGAGGTCATTGTTAAGGGGCAGGGTGCTATGGAGGTCACATTTTAGGGGTTTGGGTGCTATAGAGGTCACTGCTATGGGGCGGGGCACTGTGGAGGTCACTGTTAATGGTGCGGGGCACTGTAGAAGTCACTGTTAAAGGGGTGGGACACTGTGGAGGTCACTGTTATGGGGGATACTGTGAATATCTTTTAACTACATACACAAATATTAAATAAAATAGTCGAAATATACCGATGTGAAGCCGGGTCATTCTGCTAGTATATTATAAATATTGAGTTCTTACTTTATTAAGCTTTAATTTGTTCTTTTCTCTCCTTTGTAGGTGACCCGAGATGTGATAAAGGACAGCCCGACTCCGTCTCCTTGCTGCCTCAAAATGTGACCCTGCTTTCCCTCTGCTTCTATATTTTTCTGTAGAACAAAAGTAACAAGCAATTAAATATCACCACATGCAACTTTAACCTTTTCGAGCTGAACTTCTACGACTCTCTTTAAAATGTAATGACAGATTTCACTATTGTTCTTGCATAAAAAAAACCTAGATTCTGCAAAATCAAAAAGCAACTGGATTTCTTGAGAATAAATGCAGACATTGAGGAGAATCATTATCATTAGGATCATTTTGACATTGCAATTCAGATATTAAATTATTAATAAACAATTATATTCAAAAGGCTTGAAATCACTGTGAGTAGACAAGCCTTATTAGACTTCAATAAATAAGGCAATACATACAGAAAGCAAGAAACCGCTCAGCTTGCAAATTTCTGAATGCACTGCTTGTCAATCATGCTTATCCATTTCATACTGCATGCCTCTAAGCTTGCCCAATAAAAGCCCAAACTTACCCAGTCCCATATGTGCTCCACAAACATTACTGATGTACCTATAGTGTCCCCCATACAGTAATCATGCCCTCTTAATGCTCCCTCAAATTAAAGATTGCCCCTAAGTCCTTACCTATGCTACTGTGGCCCTATTAATGTTATCAATATACAGTAAAGTTGCCCACTTTATGATTCCTACACAGTAGAGATGCATGTTCCAAATAAATAGTGTCCCTGATAATTACCCTGTAGTGCCCCCATACAGTATGATGGCTTCTTGGCTTCTAAGTGCCCTCTCACAGCAGGATTCTCCTATGTTGTCTCTTCACACAGTATAATTCCCCCTAAGAGTCTCCCTCATAATATGATGCCCCTTTAATATCTCCCTTCTGAATATGATGTCCCTTAAGTGCACACACACAGTGTGATGTCCCTAAAGTGTTCCCTACAAAGTATTTTTATTAAAAAAATGTGTGACTTGTATGGTACAAGTAAAAAAAAAACAACAGGTTTTTGGAATTCTGTTCTTTAGGTCATCGATAGAAAAAAAGCGAAATTTTGAAAAGAATCGATTTGGCAATGTCATCACGAATCGCTATAAGTCTGGCATACACAGGCTACTTTGCCTTAGGGTATGGCCGCACAGAGTAGCCGTGCTGCGAGCGGGTTGTGACCATACTGCAGTGAAGCCAATTAGCCCGCAGCTGCCTTTAATTTAATAATGAAGACTGCATTGTATAGTCCTTCTTTTTGTTGATGTATAAAAAAGGCACTGTTGCTGGTATGGGATTTGGCTGGTTAGGTGGGGGCATAATATGCAAATTATTATTGGTCTGCAATCTCCTGCCGATTATTTGAGAGTAAACACAGACCATTAATCAGCTCTGGCATACCCACTTCTCCAACTCCAGCTCTCTTTTGCCCTACAGGTGGGAGCCCGTCTTCTGCCATCTGCTTTTCATCCTTTTACCCATCTTATATTGATGAGAATATGTCATCAGGAACATTCAGTTCCTCCTCTTTCTTCATCTTGCTGACTTTACCCTTACTCGCCATCTACTACAGGCAGCCAAAACAGCTATCCATCAACATTGGCTCTCCTCTGTTCCACTCAGTTTGGAACATTCATTCGAAGAAGAAACATCAATCCAAAGGATGAAAAAGCTCATTGCTATCACCCCTGCAGACAATTCTAAATATTTTCATACCTTGTCTGCCTGAGACGCATTCCGTTCCTCACCTCATTACCTCTCTATTCAAACTTGAGAGCTGAATCCCCTTGGACCCTCTCTTCTCCCCCTCTTCTTCAGCTATTCCTATCTTCTTCTCATTTTCACCCTTTTTCCTTTTTTCTCGTAATGTTAACATTGCTCCTTTTTTACTGCTTTAACAGCCTATTTATATGTCTGAATTTAGGCATTAAGCTCTCCTCTGCAGAACAGCCTACCTTTTCAAGGACCTATGCACCATAACAATGCAGGCGAGCTCCTGTATGCTTATTCATCATATAACTGTCTACCATAGTTTCTTCTTTTTGTTTACATTTATTATACTGTTTCCTAAAATCAAATCTTAATAAATTTTTTGAATGAGGAAATAAGAAAAACAAGGGAGAGAAAAGGGGTTGTGCAGTAATTTCCAGACTGCTCAGACTGGCAGGATCTGTGTCACTGATCATATGTACCTGATCACTGGTGCTGGATCCTAGCTCACTCCCTCCCCGGTCTCTGCTGCTTGTCTCTGCTTAGTGCACAACCCCTTTAAAACACCACTATAGAAAAAAGCAGTGTTTGTAACTCAAACATTTTCTGTTGGCCAGCAAGTAAAATATGATGATTTTTGCTCCATAAAAATTTAAATCCTTAAAAAAACATAGTGTGAAACCACCAGAATTAAGAAGAAAGTTAGAAAATGATGCTGCATGGATCACATGACCAGGAAGTGATGCCTATTTAAACAGACAGCCTGCTTGCTGAAGGTTGCCGGTGATTGGTTTCATCTACTAAATTGCCACTTTAGCGTTTTGTTCCTATGAAGTTGCTATTGGATTCCTGACCCTGGCTTTTACCTTGACTCTGACTTTTGGATTTGACATGATCTCCTGGTTTTGACATCTGGCTATCCCAGGTTCATGTTACTGGTTCTTGTTCTGATTTTGTTTGGACTCTCTCAGTATTGATCTCAACTTGGTGGTGTCTTTGTCCATTGTGTCATTAGTCATCTGTTACTTTGTTTCCCTGTGTTCCCCCTTCCCCCCTGATTCGGGCCCAAAACAGATATATATGAAGGGATTGCCGTCCAGTTGCGGGCCGCCGTTTAGGTAGGGTAATGTACTGTAAGTAGGTAGGGACAGTGCAGGACTCACTGTTCCCTACCATGAATGAATGACAGGTCTATACCTATTTATCAGACCTTGTAGGTGATATGGATGCAATGCAAGCTATTGTGGAACAAATGCAGGATCTGGCTATAAGGGTCCAACACCAGGGCAATTTTCAAACGGTATCGGGGGCGGCAACAGCCTCTCAGCCTCTTGAACAACATGTGAAATTACCTGACCTTGAGTTATGTAAGTGGTGTGTGGCTTCAGGGTGGAATGACACGACTTTGAGAAGTCCGTTTTGCCATGAACTTTTGGATTAATTAAAGGACATGTTAGTCAGTCACCCTTCACCTGACTCTTTGGATGACATTATGACCCTGACAGTGCCTTGAACAGATGACTAAGGGAAAGACACAGGGAACAAATAATAATAACAATAATATTAATAACAACTATCTATTCCCTTAAAAATTTCTGACCTAGAGTCTTCTTTTCTGTTACCAAAAACCTTGGTCAGTCTCAAGGAACCCATGTAGCTTGGTGCGAATATGTCCCCACAGGATCAGAGAGCGTCTAGAAGGAAGAAAGGACTCTGCTTCTACTGTGGGAGTTCTGAACACCTGTCAAGAGTCTGCCCTAAACTGTGGCCATAATTGATTATTCTTTTTATTCTGCAGCAAACAATTCCTATAGTAGGTTAGATTATTTCTTTGTTTATATAATTGTATATTTTTTGATATACAGTAAGAAAATATTTTTGTACAATAAAAGGTACACATCCGAGAATAAAGTACATCTTGCCAATATGAAAGACATAATACTTGCAATGTCACAGTGAAGTGAAAGTACGATGTACTACAAGAAACTGAATAATAAAGAGAAATATATGTAAAAGATTTGTTGTATATTATTTTTGAAATAATGAAAAAGAAAAATAAGAGGAGACAGAGCTAGAAATAAATAAAAGGGAAGCGACTCAAGGTCACTTTGCGGAGATCGAGCAAAGGGAAGTCAATATATTATTTCTTCGTGTCAAAGGAGCAACTGCAGCACTTCTCCTCCTCTCGGATAGGCAACATAACGCTTTCAGACCATGCACCAATCTTTTGTGATGTCTGTCTCTCTACCAGGTCTGGTAAGCTCCAGCATTGGAGGTTCAATGAGTCCTTGTTGGGCAACGAGAATTATAAATCCTGTATTGCCTCTTTATTGCGAGAATACTTTTCGTTGAACAATACCTCTGAAATATCCCCTCAGACCTTATAGGACACCCATAAAGTGTTTATTAGGGGCCAATTGATTAGCCTTTGCTCTTTTCTGAAGAAATAATCTGACAAAAAGCTGTCCTCCATGCTGTCAAAGATTCACTCTTTAGAGAAGATACACAAACGCCCCTTAGCAGCCCAACACTTGATGGAACTTTCTTCTCTTAGAAACAAACTGAAAAACATCATGAACGAGCGTTCTGCTAAATACTAGCTATCTTCTCAGCAAAAATTATTTGCTCATGGCAACAAAGCGTCTAAATTTATGATGCAAAGAATTAAACAGAGAAGAAACTCCCGCCATGTTGCCTGTATTAAATCCCCCCGGGGTTCTCAGCTGTTTAAAGCTGAAGATGTGGTGGAGCAATTTAAATGCTTTTATGAATCTCTAAATAACCTGCCCCCCACTGAACTACCTAACTGTACGCTGGGGAGGGAGGCCAACATTTGCAACTTTCTAGGTACCCTAAACCTACCTACACTCTCCCCTGAACAGGGGGAAGAACTAGCCGAACCCTTTTCTTTAGCGGAACTACTTGCAGCGGTCAAATCCTCCCCCTTAGGCAAAAGCCCTGGCCCTGATAGGCTCCCTATTTCATACTACTCCACCTTCCAAGACATTCTCATTCCTTTCCTCCTTCCAGTTTGCAACCAAACCTTACAGAATTAACCTGTTTCTGCTGATATGACTAGAGCCATGATCTCTATCATTCCCAAAGAAGGAAAGGACCCCACCTCATGTGCTAACTACCGTCCCATTTCATTATTAAATATTGACCTTAAACTACTGGCAAAGATGTTAGCTACCAGATTGCAATCCTTGCTGCCCAAGCTAATTCACCCCGACCAGGTCGGATTTGTTAAGGGGCGGGAGGGCATGGATAATACTGCTAAAGTACTAGACGCCCTATTCTATGCCTCTCATAAATCCCTGCCCTTGGTCCTTCTTGGCACTGCCGCCGAGACGGCTTTCGATAGAGTCGACTGGCTTTACATTAGAATGACTTTGTCCAAATTCCATGTTCCTGAAGCCTATATTTCTGCAATATTTGCCATGTATCATAACTGCTCAGGGTCAGCGTCAGTCAATGGCATACTTTTATCGGGGTTTAGTATTAGAAATGGGACTAGGCAGGGGTACCCCCTTTCACCGCTTATTTTTGTGTTAGTCATGGAAACTTTACTACAAACCCTGAGGCAACAGAAGGAAATAAGAGGACTTCCTATTAATGGACATGCAGTGAAGCTAGCTGCTTTTGCAGATGATCTTCTTATCCTTACGATTAACCCTATCAAATCCATGCCCATTATTTTATCCACACTTCAACTGTTTGGCTCTTTATCTAACTTTAAAGTCAATCCCTCGAAGCTCAGGTTCTGCATGTTGGCCTCTCTCTCCCAGTACGCTCAGCTCTTCAAATAGACTCACCTTTTAACTGGCGCACCGAACAATTGACCTACCTTGGAGCCAAACTCTCACCTCACCTCTCGGACTTGTTTCGCCTCAATTATCTACTATTGTTACGCTCAATGATTGCCCAACTGGACTCATTGGACTTTCCCTATCTTTCCTGGTTCAGCAGAAAAAACATCCTTATGTCACTTGTGATCCCCCTACTCACCTACTTAATGCAAGTCCTTCCTATCAAAATCCCCAAATCCTACTTCTCTTCCTTGAATAGCCATATTCGTAAATTCATTTGGCAGGGGAAGAGTTCCAGGATCTTCTTTGACACACTATCTAAGCCCAAGCTTTGGGGGTTGAATCGGTCTCCCAGACCCAGAAATGTATATGAGAGCCATTCACTCATGTAGAACAATAGATTGGATTAGAAGGCCTCCTGAAAAAATATGTCCCCACCTAGAGGACGCTTTTCTCCCAACCTCACTTAGGGCCTTGTTACTGACTAACAGACCTCTCTCGACACCCTCCTCCATTTCTAACCCCTTAATTAGGACTACACTTAAGGTCTGGGAGCGGTTTTTGGCTAACTCTACTCCCTTGACATCCCCTTTCCCCTTCTCTCAATCAAAGACCTTGTTGCTTTAACTCCAAGGGAATTGAGAGAAAGCTTTCTGCTTCCTCTACGCTCTTCCACCATACCTATATCAGAGTTACTTGACCAAGATGGTTGTATCAAAACTGAGTCAGACATCCGGACTCGACTAGACCTCCCTGACCTTAATGTCCTTCTCATATCCTCGCTTAAAAAAAGAAGCTCTCCTTCTATTGAAACAAACTCCCCGCCCCACGATAAACCCTTGGTTTGAGATTCTCATTAGCAGTTTCACTCCCCCAACCAAAACTATCTCCACAATATATAAGAAACTCAAAAACCCTTACCATGAAGTTAAACCGGCCATAATTTCTAATGGGAGAAAGATCTAAAGAGATCCTTTTTCCCCTCCGAGATTAAAAAAATGTTTATCAATCCTCATAAACAGGTGCATTCGCATACAGGAAAATGGATATAATGTCTTGATGAGATGGTATAAAACCCCTGACAAGATCTCCATTTTCACTCCAAATGTATCTGACAAATGTTGGCGGTGCCAGAATGAAAAAGGCACGTTCTTCCACATTTGGTGGTCTTGCACAAGGATTAAAGACTGGTGGTCCAAGATAATTCGTATATGCAACTCAATCTGTAATACCTCTTTTACTTGCACTCCAGAATTAACCTCCTCTCCCTAGGCATTAATGGAGTGAGCACACATAGAGCCTCTTTGTTCTCTCTCTTATTAGCAGCTACTAGACTCTCCTTACCATTGTACTGGCTCTTGCCTGAAGTGCTCAGTGTGGATCACTGGATCAACAGAGTGGACCAATTATATAGACTTGAGGAGCTATCCCACTGGGAATCTACCTTTCTATCCATTTGGACTCCCTGGAAACAATACAGACAATTTTTGTAGTACACTCACCCCTCACACCTTCATTACCACTCCCTTCCTTAACTTGATATAGCTATGTCTCCTTGATAATGTTATGTATGCAAATCCATGCTAATAGTTATTGGTTGTTGTTTATTATACTATGTCCTCATATAACTGTACTAGTATCATGTGCAATTTGACAGTGTTTTCTGTCACTGTTTTACCTACTGAAAAATAAAATAAAACTTGTTAAAAGTTGTTTAACTTGTTGAAAAAACTTGTTGAAAAATAAATAAAAAAAAAAAAAAACTGTGGCCATGGATAAACTTTAGCACCTAAAGGACAATTCTAGGAGTCACTTAGGTAGGCTACTTTCACACTAGCGGCAGTCCGGATCCGGCAGGTGAAGGGTGCCGCCGGATCCAGACTGCCGCAGGGACATGTGTGGGGCCGGAACCGCGTTCCGGCCCCACACATGTCACACAGTACCATATACCAACATACATACATACACACACATACACACAAACACATACATACTTACATACTCCAGGCAGGCAGGCAGGCCGCACGTCATCACGCCCAGGAGGCGTGCAGCTATGACGATTCCCCACAGCGCCCTCTGCTGGGCGCTGTAGGGAATCGTCATAGAGGCGTGCCTCCTGGGCATGAAGACGTGCGGCCTGCCTGCCTGGAGTATGTAAGTATGTATGTGTTTGTGTGTATGTGTATGTGTGTGTATGTCTGTCTGTGGTGACGGATCCGTCCTGAACTCCATTGAAAGTCAATGGAGGGCGGATCCGTTTACCATTGTGGTCACACCAAACGGATCCGTCCCCAATGACTTGCATTAGGGGTTATTCGGGATCCGTCTTGCTGTGGTTTGTTCTCCGGTCTGAAGACGGAATGGAATGCTTTCAGGAGCATTCCGTTGTCTTCAGTTCAGTTTTGTCCCCATTGACAATGAATGGGGACAAAACTGAAGTGTTTTTTTTCCGGTATTGAGCCCCTATGACGGAACTCAGTACCGGAATTGAAAAACGCTAGTGTGAAAGTAGCCGTAACCAGGTTTTTCCAAAGAAAAAAAAATCTCCCTGTACATATCTCATTTAATTTGTCTCAGATGTCAGATCTAGCATTTGTGGAATCTGGCTCCTAGTATCTCCATGATGATTGTTACAATGTATACTGAGAAGTGTTCACTTTTTGTAATGAAAGATTTACCCCAGGGTATTCTGGGGCTAGCAAAATGGCTACAGCAGCACAATCCAGAAAGTAAAAACTCCAGCACATTCATTTTAAATGCAAATCTTTGTTCTTTATTCACAAGGCGGCTGTACTCATGTAACATTTCGGCCAATCCGGCATTTGTCAAACTGGTGGTGCTTGAAGTGGAGAGAGTTAGAAGGTGTGTGCTAAAGTTGTAATGTGTGCGTCTGCATTATAGGAAATGTGCATTTCCTATAGTGCAGACACATACATTACAATCTTAGTGCATGCCTTCTGACACTCTCCACTTCATGCGCCACCAGTTTGAGAAAGGCCGGATTGGCCGAAACGTTATGTGAGTGAATAAAGGACCAAGACTTGCATTTGAAATGAATGTGCTGGAGTTTTTACTTTCTGATTGATGGGGTGGGAACCCGACTCAGCAAATAACAAGCGGAGTGCCACTGAGTTCTCTACGATAAGCCGCACAATCCAGTAATCAACTGAAGTACTGGTGAACTTGAGAAGTGGGAAACAGTATGTTTTGCTGTGATGGTCAAACTGTTTCGGAGTATGTCAGAGATTCTGTTGAAGTATTTACCCAAAATTGTTTGGACTTCTTCCTCCACATAGACCTTACAATTGTGCTATTGATCTGGTGCCGGGTTCTAGATACCCTAAGGGGCATATCTATAATCTGTCCGGCCCTGAACAACAGTCTATGCGGGACTATATATAGGAGAGCTTAAAAAAAGGACATATTAGGCCATCTGTATCTCCTATGGGGTCGGAGGCCTTGTATCAACTACCTAAGTATTACCTAACTAGGTGCAATACTAGGTTTTGTGTGTGTATATACACGTAAAAATGTATTAATGCTATGTTTTTTACATATGAAATATTATGGTGTAAACGTTTCAAAACCAGAAAAGAACATAGGTAAGGCAGTAAATTGAACAGTATAATATTAAACGACATGGACTGAAGCCTGGAATTTATACTTAGATCTAGAAAAAACTTAACAGCATGAAAATTAATGAATCTAAATGCATATTATTTTCTTATGTAAGTGCCCTTTTAAATTAAAGCAGTAATTTTAAGTGGAGTAGATGTTCTAGGAATTGAGTATTCTTATTTCTTTTTACAATTGTTCTTTCCTCTAATAAGCCCAGACAGAACATCTCACTTGGATAAAAATCAGATAAATGGATTTATAATTTTAGACTGGTTTAGCACAATACTTAATAGAGCGGAAACAATTTTTAGATAGCACCACTGGGTGTATGAAAAAATGCATTGGATGAGAAAAAGCAGTTTTCATCTTCACTTCTGTTCAAACTCTTGTTAGAACCGAATTATGCTGAGTGACCTTATGCTCACAATTTAATTAAAGAATAGAAAACCTAATGTCTTCCTGTGGAGCCAAAAATACTGTACAATAATGATTTATAGTAGATTTCAGATTTTGATAGCTATGGAATGCAAACTCTTAAACTGGTAAATTTGGCTTCATGTCCATTCTCCACTAGGGCCCAAAAAAGTTGCTGTGCCCGATTTGAGGAGACCAGCACTATAAATGGAATTCAACATTGAGACCACTGGTTTTATCCTACAAAGATAAAGACCCTGAAATGAACAGCTATAGGTTCCTAATGAAGTAATGGCATACAGGCTCATTTTATATTGAGAAATAATCCAATTTACCAAATTATCAAAAAACAAATAACCAAAGTTTAAAAAAACAACATACCGTGTTTTCCCGAAAATAAGGCAGGGTCTTATTTTTTTTTTTCTCCAAAAAAAGGGTTAGGGCTTATTATCGGGGTAGGTCTTATTCCGGGGAAACACGGTATGTCATTTTTTCCCCCCGGGCCCCTGTGCACACACATACAAAAAATATACTTACCTACACTCGGCTCCACCCCGGGCTTCTTCTTCTCAACCAATCCTGTCATCCGGCGTGCGCTGCGGCATCCCATCAACCAGCGTGATCCCGCGAGACCCCACGCTGAGGTTACGTCTTGCAGGATCATCACAGGGGAGACGTCTTGCAGCGCCGGATAGGGTATGGGTATAGATGTGTGCGTATAGGCAACTAACTGCGCAGCGCTGCATACTATAGTACGCAACAATGGGCAGGTAGCGCCACCAGCAGAGAGGCCCTGACTGGCCATTAAAATCACTTGCGGGGCTTCGGCCGGACCCCCCCCTCCCCCTGCCGAGCCCGGACCGTAATCCTATTCTCAGTGATCGTGACGTCACCGACGTCACATCACATACGCTCAATGTACCTAGGGCTTATTTTTGGAGTAGGGCTTATATTTTAAGTCTACTCCAAAAACAGGGCAAAATAGCACTAGCGTTTATTATTGGAGTAGGTCTTATTTTCGGGGAAACACAGTATTTTATGTGTCCCTTTACTATCGATTTCCCACATTTTTTTTTGCAAAATGAAGTATACATTTTTTAACATATGTTGCTCCATCCTATATATTTATCATAGCCTTCCCCAGAGCAGGTCAACTGAGCAACAAAAATCACTCTTGTTTTTGTTACAGTTATGTCTGAGAATAAAAGGAGCATGGGTGACGTTAGACTCTTTGGCTAAGTATGATTCTTCAACACCAGCTATAGTGCAGGGTTTGGCAGGATGTTTTGTTTACACATCGGATCCCTTCGACACAGTATTGTAAGTCTCCTATCTTTTTATGTGCATAAATTATTGATGTGTTACTATGGGGATTCATTTTTGTGGAGCGAAATGTGTTTAACAATGTTTTCATTCATGTTTTAATGTCAATATGATTATACATGGCATGTTATGTGATTGACTGATGTAGATATAAATATACATTGGATCAAACCCATATTTTAAGCTTGATAAAAATCCAGCCATGATTTCGAAATGTTGCTTATATCTGTATATATATGTTGGCTTAAATAAAGAAGACGATTAAATGAAGACGATTTTTTAAGTTGGATGCTGCAGCCCCTATTTGTTGTGGAGGTTGATTCGAGTGGAAGAGGAGGATCATTTCCTTTGCTTACTTGCATTCTGTTGAAGTTTTTTTTTACCTGGTACTGTTGTGTCTTTATATTAAAGTCCATAAAATCTATAGGGTTTTCCAGTTTATAATACATACTGTGTATGTCAATAAAAAAAAGTAAAAGATACACAAACATCAATATTCTCTATGTGTGTGCTATTTAAATAATTCTGGATAATTGAAATTGGTTCCATTATAAATACTGATCAATTGTTGATGACAGGGGTCTCAAACTCCAGCTGATATATGGGCCACACATAGAAAAACATTTCCAATTAATGGTGCGATGTCATTTAAAATACAATTATCATTACTAAAATATAGCACCACATACTTCCCATATCCAGTGTCTACTCTGATGTATACTGTATGTTCTCTTTTTTCATCTTCACCATGTGCTCCCCAATGCCCACAAAAATGATACTTCAAAACTAAGAGTGCCCCACCATAGTAATAGTGCTCCCAGACTGTCATCAATAGTAATGGTGCCCCCTACAATTCCCCAAATATTGATAATGTCCCCCAAGAGTACCCTAATTAGTAGCAATGCCCTTCATATTTTGCCCAACAATAATGCCCCCACAGTACCTCCAGTAGTAATTATGCCACCATAATGTCCCTAGTAGAAAAAAGGACCCCCTATAGTTAACCGAGCAGTAATAAAGCCCGTCTACAAGGCACCCCTTTACAACCCCCAGTAGTAATAAGGCCGGACTATGACACTATAGAGTCCACAGTAGTAATAAAGCCCCCTAAAGTGTCCCCAATATTTATTATGCCCCCTGTAGTAGCTCCAGTAGTTATAATGCCAACTGCAGTGCCCCTGTAGTTATATTGTCCTCCTGCAGTTATAACCCACCCATAGTGTTCCATGTGTTATAATACCACTGTAGTTCTCTGGCCTATATTAATGCCCTCAGTAGTGCCCCTGTATTCTAGTGCTCCAGCTGGTATTGATGCCCCTTTGTAGTGCTTCAGATTGTATTAATGTCCCCTAGTAGTGCTCCATGTATTATAATACCTCCATGTAGTGATCCAGCCTATATTAACCCCCCAGGAGCGTACCATATATTATAATGTCCCCCTCTAGTGCTCTGGCTTGTATTAATGCCCCCAGTAATGTTACATGTATTATAATGCCCCTCTGTAGTGCTCCAGCCTGTATTAATGCCCCCAGTAGTGATCCATGAATTATAATACCAGCCCTACTGCATCAGCCTCTAGTAGTGCCTACATATATATGTAAAAAAAAAAAAAAAAACACTCACCTGACTCCCGTTCTCCGCCACCCTCTGTGATACAGGTCACACAACATGGAGTTGCCACGTTCCAGGACAGAAGGGTGCAATGACATCAACTTGGCCTTCAGCGCTGGGTCTGAGACCTATGAGGCTGAAAGGCAGGGATGGGAGCCATAAGCTTCCTTGGCCCACTTTAAACTGCCGCCTGCTGCCTTGAGGTGAGATGCTATTCTCACCTCATGGTTGTGGGCCACAGATAATTGCCCCAGGGGCTGCATGCACTCCACAGCCCACAACTTTAATACCCTAGGTTTATGACATAATTGCTTAAAGGTTAGGAGTTCCACTTCAAGGATATGGTAGTGACATGGCCAGTCACGAGCAGTAAGGCTTGATTAAAATAGAGGGTTTTTTGCTGTTTCTATATCTCACATTTATTAAAATAAGCATTCACAAATGAATGGCCACCTGTTTGTTTCTTTTGTAGTAATCTTAAATGATCAGAATTCTGATACCATGAAGATAAATAAGTGGTAAATAACACATTAAGGGGCAGGGCATGTTAAGTCAAAAGATCATGTTAAATCAAAGATCATATTAAATTATATTAAAAAAGGACAAACTGCTTAAAATGTGTATTTGTTTAAATCAGATTACAGTCACCTAAAACTTATTGTAAAACACAAGTGTGGATGTACCCTTAATATATCTTAGAGCCCTTTTACACTGTTGGATAGAGAAGGAAGTGATCTAGAATTAGGATGTTTATTCCCAATAATTTCCCACCTTTTTGCTGCATTTAAATGCAGAAATTATCGGTACTGTATGGGAAGAAGGGATGCAAATGAGCTCTTACGTCCGCTAATGTATAGGGATGAATGATCGTTTGTTCCCAGACAGTTACATTGTTTGTCGACAGCACATCCCTTTCATACAGGGTGATGTGCTGCTGACAAACAAGTTTTTTTTTTTTTTTCCGCATGAAAGATGCAATCACCCATCAAACGAGCATTTGCTCATTAGTCTGGTGCTTGGTGGCACATTTACATGGTCGAGTGATAGGTGTAAAAGAGCCTTTAGACTGAGCAGGTTTGTAAAGCCAACAAACAACTCTGAGTTTACCAGGGGATATAAAGGAGAGGGGAAGTGAAGCGAATCTTTGCCCCAGGAAAAGGAAAGCATAGCTAAACCTCTGAGCTATACATCTTCATTTGGAAAGGAAACTGACACTTCATTGAATTCCACTACAAAGCACCTTGAATATTCTTCAATGGGTCAGCCAGTTGATTGTTTATGGCCTTATTCCCTCTGCTGAAAAAGCTGGCAAATCTTGAACAAAATTTTCATGTGGATGTGGATTTTGACATTGACCTTGATATGGATTTACATGTTATTTGCACTCTTGCAGTGTCATGAGTGACATCAAATCTGTACTAGTAAATATACTACATGTGAACATGGAAACCAAAAGGTCCACACACCATGACCTAGAAATTTGGAAACCAGAAAAGTGATGATTTAATTTAGACATATAAACATTTTATTTATGAGCCATGCAACAGCCAAGTAGAATGGTCAGGTAATATGGTAAAGGTGAAATGAGTTAATTTATTATCAACATATTAATTTAAAGAGCTCATGTCATCAGAAGTATCCTTATTAGGCCTCATTCACATTTCTGTTTTTCACTGATGTGTGCTAAACGCATTTTCTGCAGACAGCACACATACACTTTGATTTAAATATGTCTGTTCGTACTTACACAGCATTTTTCTCACTGACTGTGGGTCAGTAAAAAAAATTACGGGGGCATGCAATACTTTGATCCGTAATGCAGACCAAACACATCTATGTTTCAGTGAAAATCACTGACACAACAAGAATGGCATCCATGTTATGTCTGTATTGCGTCCATTTTTTAACTGAAGACTAATAGGAGATTCTTTGGAAATTAATTTTCAGCTGAGCAACGTCAGTGATTTACAGATGAAACACGGAGGGTAAAAATGGACACATGAACCGACCACTGAGTCTTCACGGACATCTTCACAGATTAAACACATACACATTTTTTCACGGATGTGACAGTGACACAGAAATGTGAATGAGGCCTTAAACTGGCTGACTTTTGGCATGTGCTAATGTCAGCTGAAGCTAAAAGTCATCCAAGCAGGATAATGACAACACTTCCTGGACCTATCAATCAACATGATGAGGGTGCTGTGAGAGGAGGGAGAACAGGTGTGAATGTTCCCATTGGTCCTAGAGGATCATTTATGTAAAATAAAAGTTAATTTTTCACAAAAACAGAGGCACATAGAAAAAAGGGACAAAGACTGAAGCTTTAGCTGACATTAGCACATGTCTAAAGTCAGCCAGTTTAGGGTACGGCCTAAGAAGCGGCTGTGCTGCAGGCCAGCTACCTTTCATTTAATAATGAAGACCACACTGTATAGGCCTTATTCATTATTAATGGCCATGTGGCACCTTTAAACAGGGGCTGTTGCTGGCATGGGGTTTGGCTAGTTAGGTTGGGGGTATAATATGCATATTATTGCTGTTTTAGTCTGCAATCTCCTGCAGGTTATTTTACAGTAAATACAGAATATTAATCATCTCTGGCATATCCATTTCTCCAACCCCACTGCTCTCCTGCCCTACAGGTGGGAGCCCTTCTTCTGCCATCTGCTTTTCCTCCTTTTCCACATCATCTAATATTGATGAGAATATGTCATTCAGCTCCTCCTCTCTCTGCAGCTTGCTGATTTTTCTAGGACGTGGAGACTTTGAAGGATGATATGGAAGAAGTAAAGCCAGCAAAAGATGAGGCTGGTCATCATGGCCCCCTAAGGGATGCAGACTGTATGGTATTGGTTGGCACACTGAAACTGGAATAATAAAGTCTTCCATCTTATTGGTATTGAGTTACATTTACGGCTGATGTAGAATTAAGTAAATGTAGGAATAAATAAATAAGACTCCCTGCACTGTCCCTCTCCAATACTCTTCTATTTATCATTTTCAGCAACACTGTTCCTAGTGCATGATGCACTTGTCACGTCTCTCCCTGCACAAAGTTCGCTGGAAAATGGAGGAGACAGCTCGGAATGAAGTTTTTGTAGGGCTGTGACATCATAGGGGATTCCTACGGATTGGCTGACTGCATGACATTATGGGTGATCTCTCATTACCGGGCCTCTTACTTTCACGTTATAAAACATGCAGTCGCCATTTTAGGTAAAACTGTGGGTTTTTTTTTAACCACGAAGCTCGAGGAAAATCGGATTAATTAAGAATTGAAGTTTTCCTAAATTATGCTTTGAATGCTTCACTCAACATTACTCATAAGAGAAATTTAAGTCTCAGGTTGAGTTCACACTTCAGTAATTTATTCAGTTATTTCCATCAGTTATTGTGAGCCAAAACCAGTAGTGAAGCATCTTCAGAGATATTCACCTGGTTCTGTGTTTTTGACCCACACCTGGTTTTGGCTCTGATGGAAATAACTGACCAAATAACTGAAGTGTGAACTCTTCCTTACTTAGGAATGTCATAATTCAGAAGTGTTTTGCCAAATTGACCTGGTTAATATTAATGATTTATATTTTATTTTGAGTATTTATAATGTACACCATCTTAAAGTATACCATAAATTATATACAAACCTTCTTTTTTATCTTCTTGTGCAATCTTTACTTTTGTGTCTGTAATGTCCTTAAAAGAAGCCAAAAACAGGACCACGTCACCTTTCTCATTCTTTATAGGAACAATATCCAGTAGGCACCAGAATGATGTACCTAAAGGTTGTAAAAAAAGACAGATAATTTAATGGAAGCACAGGGCTGAAACAAAAAAAAGTACTGCAACTAGAGCTGCAACTAATGTAATTTTAACCAAATCTTATTGGAAAGGTCAATAGTGAGGAAACCACAGCTGTTCAGTGAATGTAAATCTGCTCTTCTCATCAGATGGAGCTTAGCAGCTCTCCTCATTGTGGAAGTAAAGCATTGATTTAAATGCAAAATGTATCGGATGGAATCATTAAAATGCCTTAATAAAGTGTTTTATTACTTGGAAATTACACTTTTGCTTTGATCCTATTCAAATGGAATATTTCCAGGATGTTGAATTTGACATGTACAGTTTGTTATTTACAGAGCATGTCTGTCTCTGAATTAATTAGAAAGTTGTCTCCCTCTCATCATCCTGCAGCACAAGACCTAATGTCCATTATATCCGTGTAACTAATTCAGAAAGCTGAAACAAATTTGACTGCTACTTTAAATAGAACTGTTCTGATATCCTTTTCAACTGCTTAAAGTACAGCTTTAGTCACAAATTTTTAATAAGAACTTAAACACCATTCAGTACATTAGAAGATAAGTAGATTGGATCTATTTACTTAATTCCATATTATTATTATTATTATTATTATTATTATTATTATTATTATATAAATGCTTAATATATTGATGTGCACTAACAATAAAACCTTAAAGGGGATTTCAGAGATTATCATTATTTATAAAATCTATGTTCATATAGTTTCCCAATCCCATTTATTATTATTCTATGTATTATTTTACCCATATATTATTTTACTCACTGATATAGAGCTGACATATTCCTCAGTGCTTTACAGACATTATGATCACTTCCTATGTCCGTTGGAGCTCACAATCTCAGTTTCCTATCAATATGTCTATCAGTATGTACCCCCAAGGACCCCACACAAACGCAAGGAGAAAATTCCAAGCAGATGTTGTTCTCCCCTCTCCTCCATCAATCAGCATACTTGCTCACTTGCTCTGTGGTTATCATATATGGGGTTCTTTTTTCCAGGAAAGCACATGCCCATCTAATCACCCCTCTGTGCTTTTTTTAACACCAAGATAGAGAAGGTTACCAGGATCCAGATCATGGTGTTACACAAAGTATGTGGATCATTTCTCTAGCAATACGCATTAGATTTTGACAAAACAAGGCAAATATCATTATTAGTAGAGAGGAATCTAATATATTAGCCATCATATGATTATGCCATCAGAAAAATAAAAATGTTCTGGGTCTTGGAATGCAGCGACACAAACACCGATTATTTAGTAAAAAAAAAAGTTTTTTTCTTATGCAAGTAGGATAACATAATAAAAACTACATGCATTTTTCATAATCATAATCATACTGACCCACAGAATAAAGTTATCATATTACTTATACCACACAGTAAACACTGTAAAAATAAATCCAACCAAATAATATTAAAATTGCTGTGTTTTTATCCTTCCCCTAAAAATGTAACAATAAAAGTTACTTAATATACTATATGTACCCCAAATAGTTCCTAAAAAAACTACAACTGCAAAATTTAAAATTTCATATAGCTATACTGAAGAAAAAATAAAAAACACAGGAACACTAAGGGGAAAAAAGGTTATTGGTTCTTAGAGGGGTTTTGCAGGCAGTACATATTGATGACCTATCTTCAGGAAAGGGAAAGGTAATCAATATGTGATCGGTGGGAGTCCGACTCCCGGCAACCCCGCTGATCTGCTGTCTGAAGAGGAGGCAGCGCTCGTGCGAGCAGTACTTACTCTTCAAGATTACATTGCACTTCACATCGCTTGCAGCTGTGGTGCAGTGTAATTACAAGTGCTCATCCCATTCAAGTGAATGGAACAAGTACTTATAATTACTCTGCACTGCTAAGACTTCTGACATGAAGCGCAGTTTAATCTTCAACAGGAAGTAGCATTCTCTCGAGTGCCGTCTCTTCTTCACACAGCTGATCGACAGGGGGTATCAGGAGTTGGAACCTCACTGATCAGATATCGTTAACCTTTCCTGAAGATATGTCATCAATATGTACTGGCTGCACAACCACTTTAAGGATAAAATTCATTATGTTACTAAAGGGTTAAAATATCTAGTAAACTAAATTTACTTTATTATTTACATAATTATTTACAATTTACATAAATTCAATATCTACAATTAAAAAAGTGACAGTTTTGGGAGGGTTTTTCCAAATGTAATCTGACAGTTGAGGGAATTAAAAGATGAAACCCAGAAAACCTATTTAAGGCCTCTTTCACACGTGATATGGAATTTGCCAGTCAATTTTCCTTCAGTTTGCTTCAGTACTTTCTGCAAATCTGTTTGTACTTTCAGCACAGGTGCAGTTTCTGATGTGTTTTTAACGCATATGAAGAAAAACTGAAGAATATCACTCAACATCTCCAAGCAACCATTGGTAAAAAATAAAAATGGTCATTAAGTGTGCTTTAGTTTTTTCAGTGACTCATTGACTTGAATAGACCAGTCCTATGTGAAAAACAAATGAAGATAGATCATGTTGCGATTTTTCCTGAGTAGACAGATGGCCTGTGAAAAACTATGCATGTGTGCATATAACCATTGAGCTGTTTAGAGAGGCAGCAGATAAAAAAAATGAGATTCCTCAATGGTTGATAACTTTAAATGGCTAACTGAAAAGGTGATGACACAGTTGCAAGCTTTTGAGGCTACTAAGGCCTCATTTTAAGACCGTATCTGTCTCACTTGAACATGAGATTTATATATATATATATATATATATATATATATATATATATATATATATATACACACACATTTTTCTGATCTTTTTAGAACATTGGCAGCAGAATAATGTGGTCCATCTAGTCTGCCCTTATAGTTCTCATTTATCTTAGGATAGACACATGTTTATCCCAGGCATGTTTGAAATCCCTTACTGTAGTTTGCCTTACCACCTCTGCCGCTAGTTTTTGTTCCAATTTTTTTTGTTCCAATAATTTTTGGTGTAAAATATTTCCAATATATCACCTATTGTGAATGGTGGATCCTGTCTTTTATCTTTTTTGTTTAAATATATGGAACACATGGAAAATTAAAAACATCAACAAAAATTATTTTAAAAATATATGTTAAACATAAAAAAGTGATTTAAATAGCAGGTCATTTTCTGATGGCACATTCCCTTTAAAGGTATAATTTTGCCCCGTTCCATTGTTTTCTCAAGGTTATACAGATTCGTATGTTCTTTAAGTAACATAGTAACATAGTTTGTAAGGCCGAAAAAAAGACATCTGTCCATCCAGTTCAGCCTGTTTTCCTACAATTTGATCCAGAGGAAGGCAAAAAAAACCCCTGTGAGGTAGAAGCCAATTTTCCTCACTTTAGGGGGAAAAATTCCTTCCCGACTCCAATCAGGCAATCAGAATAACTCCCTGGATCAACGACCCCTCTCTAGTAACTATAACCTGTAATACCCTCCAGAAATACATCCAGGCGCTTCTTGAACTCTTTTAGTGAACTTACCATCACCACCTCCTCAGGCAGAGAGTTCCATAGTCTCACTGCTCTTACCGTAAAGAATCTTCTTCTATGTTTATGTACAAACCTTCTTTCCTCCAGACGCAGAGGATGTCCCCTCGTCACAGTCACAGTCCTTGGGATAAATAGATGATGGGAGAGATCTCTGTACTGACCCCTGATATATTTATACATAGTTATTAGTAGAGATGAGCGAGTAGTGTTCGATCGAGCTGGCATTCGATCGAATACTACGCTATTTGGCGTACTCGATTTCGTTCGAGTATAACGGCGATGGCGCACTTAGAATTCGTTTCCCCTCCCACCTTCCCTGGCGCTCTTTTTCCACCAATCACCATGCAGGGGGGTATGACAAGCACGCTGAGCACGCTGGCAGCGCGAAAACGGCGTCTACATGCATTGGCTGGAAAAACCATGTGACCTCGAATATTAAAAACTCAGCTCTTCCTGCTCGTACGCATATGCTGCGTGAACTTAGTCAGGGACAGAGGCTGGAGAAGGGAGAGACAGGTTTTAGCTGTTGGAAAGGCAGGAGCGTGATTAAAAGCCCTTATCAGGGCTACTATAGTGCAGTACAGTGATAGCTTTACTACAATATAGACTTTACAGAGAACGGCTGCTGTATTCAGGGATAGCTGCTGGAGTAGGGACAGAGAGAGGCATTAGTGGTGTATTAGGTGCTCTGCTACATACCAAACTATATTTGGCACTACTGCTGTGTACCTTGAACTATAAAATATATAGGCCTTATAATTGGCAACTGTACAGTGCGTTCTCTTGCAAACTAATTTAAATACCTGGTGTAAATACCCACCGTCTGAACAGTTAGTACATGGCTGTGTACCTTGAACTATAAAATATATAGGCCTTATAATTGGCAACTGTACTGTGCGTTCTCTTGCAAAATTATTTAAATACCTGGTGTTAATACCCACCGTCTGAAAAGTTAGTACACGGCTGTGTACCTTGAACTATAAAATATATAGGCCTTATAATTGGCAACTGTACTGTGCGTTCTCTTGCAAAATTATTTAAATACCTGGTGTTTATAGCCACCGTCTGAAAAGTTAGTACACGGCTGTGTACCTTTAACTATAAAATATATAGGCCTTATAATTGGCAACTGTACTGTGCGTTCTCTTGCAAAATTATTTAAATACCTGGTGTTAATACCCACCGTCTGAAAAGTTAGTACATGGCTGTGTACCTTGAACTATAAAATATATATAGGCCTTATAATTGGCAACTGTACTGTGCGTTCTCTTGCAAAATTATTTAAATACCTGGTGTTAATACCTACCGTCTGAAAAGTTAGTACACGGCTGTGTACCTTGAACTATAAAATATATATAGGCCTTATAATTGGCAACTGTACTGTGCGTTCTCTTGCAAAATTATTTAAATACCTGGTGTTTATACCCATCGTCTGAAAAGTTAGTACACGGCTGTGTACCTTGAACTATAAAATATATAGGCCTTATACTAGGCAACTGTACTGTGCGTTCTCTTGCAAAATTATTTAAATACCTGGTGTTTATACCCACCGTCTGAAAAGTTAGTACACGGCTGTGTACCTTGAACTATAAAATATATAGGCCTTATAATTGGCAACTGTACAGTGCGTTCTCTTGCAAACTAATTTAAATACCTGGTGTAAATACCCACCGTCTGAACAGTTAGTACACGGCTATGTACCTTGAACTATAAAATATATAGGCCTTATAATTGGCAACTGTACTGTGCGTTCTCTTGCAAAATTATTTAAATACCTGGTGTTAATACCCACCGTCTGAAAAGTTAGTACACGGCTGTGTACCTTGAACTATAAAATATATATAGGCCTTATAATTGGCAACTGTACTGTGCGTTCTCTTGCAAAATTATTTAAATACCTGGTGTTAATACCCACCGTCTGAAAAGTTAGTACATGGCTGTGTACCTTGAACTATAAAATATATATAGGCCTTATAATTGGCAACTGTACTGTGCGTTCTCTTGCAAAATTATTTAAATACCTGGTGTTAATACCTACCGTCTGAAAAGTTAGTACATGGCTGTGTACCTTGAACTATAAAATATATATAGGCCTTATAATTGGCAACTGTACTGTGCGTTCTCTTGCAAAATTATTTAAATACCTGGTGTTTATACCCATCGTCTGAAAAGTTAGTACACGGCTGTGTACCTTGAACTATAAAATATATAGGCCTTATACTAGGCAACTGTACTGTGCGTTCTCTTGCAAAATTATTTAAATACCTGGTGTTTATACCCACCGTCTGAAAAGTTAGTACAACGGCTGTGTACCTTGAACTATAAAATATATAGGCCTTATAAGTGGCAACTGTACTGTGCGTTCTCTTGCAAAATTATTTAAATACCTGGTATTTATACCCACCGTCTGAAAAGTTAGTACACGGCTGTGTACCTTGAACTATAAAATATATAGGCCTTATACTAGGCAACTGTACTGTGCGTTCTCTTGCAAAATTATTTAAATACCTGGTGTTTATACCCACCGTCTGAAAAGTTAGTACACGGCTGTGTACCTTGAACTATAAAATATATAGGCCTTATAATTGGCAACTGTACTGTGCGTTCTCTTGCAAAATTATTTAAATACCTGGTGTTTATACCCACCGTCTGAAAAGTTAGTACACGGCTGTGTACCTTGAACTATAAAATATATAGGCCTTATAATTGGCAACTGTACTGTGCGTTCTCTTGCAAAATTATTTAAATACCTGGTGTTTATACCCACCGTCTGAAAAGTTAGTACACGGCTGTGTACCTTGAACTATAAAATATATAGGCCTTATACTAGGCAACTGTACTGTGCGTTCTCTTGCAAAATTATTTAAATACCTGGTGTTTATACCCACCGTCTGAAAAGTTAGTACACGGCTGTGTACCTTGAACTATAAAATATATAGGCCTTATAATTGGCAACTGTACTGTGCGTTCTCTTGCAAAATTATTTAAATACCTGGTGTTTATACCCACCGTCTGAAAAGTTAGTACACGGCTGTGTACCTTGAACTATAAATATATAGCCTTATACTAGGCAACTGTACTGTGCGTTCTCTTGCAAAATTATTTAAATACCTGGTGTTTATACCCACCGTCTGAAACGTTAGTACACGGCTGTGTACCTTGAACTATAAAATATATAGGCCTTATAATTGGCAACTGTACTGTGCGTTCTCTTGCAAAATTATTTAAATACCTGGTGTTTATACCCACCGTCTGAAAAGTTAGTACACGGCTGTGTACCTTGAACTATAAAATATATAGGCCTTATACTAGGCAACTGTACTGTGCGTTCTCTTGCAAAATTATTTAAATACCTGGTGTTTATACCCACCGTCTGAAAAGTTAGTACACGGCTGTGTACCTTGAACTATAAAATATATAGGCCTTATACTAGGCAACTGTACTGTGCGTTCTCTTGCAAAATTATTTAAATACCTGGTGTTAATACCCACCGTCTGAAAAGTTAGTACACGGCTGTGTACCTTGAACTATAAAATATATAGGCCTTATAATTGGCAACTGTACTGTGCGTTCTCTTGCAAAATTATTTAAATACCTGGTGTTTATACCCACCGTCTGAAAAGTTAGTACACGGCTGTGTACCTTGAACTATAAAATATATAGGCCTTATAATTGGCAACTGTACTGTGCGTTCTCTTGCAAAATTATTTAAATACCTGGTGTTAATACCCACCGTCTGAAAAGTTAGTACACGGCTGTGTACCTTGAACTATAAAATATATAGGCCTTATACTAGGCAAATGTACTGTGCGTTCTCTTGCAAAATTATTTAAATACCTGGTGTTTATACCCACCGTCTGAAAAGTTAGTACACGGCTATGTACCTTGAACTATAAAATATATAGGCCTTATAATTGGCAACTGTACTGTGCGTTCTCTTGCAAAATTATTTAAATACCTGGTGTTTATACCCACCGTCTGAAAAGTTAGTACACGGCTGTGTACCTTGAACTATAAAATATATAGGCCTTATAATTGGCAACTGTACTGTGCGTTCTCTTGCAAAATTATTTAAATACCTGGTGTTTATACCCACCGTCTGAAAAGTTAGTACACGGCTGTGTACCTTGAACTATAAAATATATAGGCCTTATACTAGGCAACTGTACTGTGCGTTCTCTTGCAAAATTATTTAAATACCTGGTGTTTATACCCACCGTCTGAAAAGTTAGTACACGGCTGTGTACCTTGAACTATAAAATATATAGGCCTTATAATTGGCAACTGTACTGTGCGTTCTCTTGCAAAATTATTTAAATACCTGGTGTTTATACCCACCGTCTGAAAAGTTAGTACACGGCTGTGTACCTTGAACTATAAAATATATAGGCCTTATAATTGGCAACTGTACTGTGCGTTCTCTTGCAAAATTATTTAAATACCTGGTGTTTATACCCCACCGTCTGAAAAGTTAGTACACGGCTGTGTACCTTGAACTATAAAATATATAGGCCTTATACTAGGCAACTGTACTGTGCGTTCTCTTGCAAAATTATTTAAATACCTGGTGTTTATACCCACCGTCTGAAAAGTTAGTACACGGCTGTGTACCTTGAACTATAAAATATATAGGCCTTATAATTGGCAACTGTACTGTGCGTTCTCTTGCAAAATTATTTAAATACCTGGTGTTTAATACCCACCGTCTGAAAAGTTAGTACACGGCTGTGTACCTTGAACTATAAAATATATAGGCCTTATAATTGGCAACTGTACTGTGCGTTCTCTTGCAAAATTATTTAAATACCTGGTGTTTAATACCCACCGTCTGAAAAGTTAGTACACGGCTGTGTACCTTGAACTATAAAATATATAGGCCTTATAATTGGCAACTGTACTGTGCGTTCTCTTGCAAAATTATTTTAAATACCTGGTGTTAATACCCACCGTCTGAAAAGTTAGTACACGGCTGTGTACCTTGAACTATAAAAATATATAGGCCTTATAATTGGCAACTGTACTGTGCGTTCTCTTGCAAAATTATTTAAATACCTGGTGTTTATACCCACCGTCTGAAAAGTTAGTACACGGCTGTGTACCTTGAACTATAAAATATATAGGCCTTATAATTGGCAACTGTACTGTGCGTTCTCTTGCAAAATTATTTAAATACCTGGTGTTTATACCCACCGTCTGAAAAGTTAGTACACCGGCTGTGTACCTTGAACTATAAAATATATAGGCCTTATAATTGGCAACTGTACTGTGCGTTCTCTTGCAAAATTATTTAAATACCTGGTGTTTATACCCACCGTCTGAAAAGTTAGTACACGGCTGTGTACCTTGAACTATAAAATATATAGGCCTTATAATTGGCAACTGTACTGTGCGTTCTCTTGCAAAATTATTTAATACCTGGTGTTTATACCCACCGTCTGAAAAGTTAGTACACGGCTGGTACCTTGAACTATAAAATATATAGGCCTTATAATTGGGCAACTGTACTGTGCGTTCTCTTGCAAAAATTATTTAAATACCTGGTGTTATACCCACCGTCTGAAAAGTTAGTACACGGCTGTGTACCTTGAACTATAAATATATAGGCCTTATAATTGGCAACTGTACTGTGCGTTCTCTTGCAAAATTATTTAAATACCTGGTGTTTATACCCACCGTCTGAAAAGTTAGTACACGGCTGTGTACCTTGAACTATAAAATATATAGGCCTTATACTAGGCAACTGTACTGTGCGTTCTCTTGCAAAATTATTTAAATACCTGGTGTTTATACCCACCGTCTGAAAAGTTAGTACACGGCTGTGTACCTTGAACTATAAAATATATAGGCCTTATAATTGGCAACTGTACTGTGCGTTTCTCTTGCAAAATTATTTAAATACCTGGTGTTTATACCCACCGTCTGAAAAGTTAGTACACGGCTGTGTACCTTGAACTATAAAATATATAGGCCTTATAATTGGCAACTGTACTGTGCGTTCTCTTGCAAAATTATTTAAATACCTGGTGTTTATACCCACCGTCTGAAAGTTAGTACACGGCTGTGTACCTTGAACTATAAAATATATAGGCCTTATACTAGGCAACTGTACTGTGCGTTCTCTTGCAAAATTATTTAAATACCTGGTGTTTATACCCACCGTCTGAAAAGTTAGTACACGGCTGTGTACCTTGAACTATAAAATATATAGGCCTTATAATTGGCAACTGTACTGTGCGTTTCTCTTGCAAATTATTTAAATACCTGGTGTTTATACCCACCGTCTGAAAAGTTAGTACACGGCTGTGTACCTTGAACTATAAAATATATAGGCCTTATAATTGGCAACTGTACTGTGCGTTCTCTTGCAAAATTATTTAAATACCTGGTGTTATACCCACCGTCTGAAAAGTTAGTACAACGGCTGTGTACCTTGAACTATAAAATATATAGGCCTTATACTAGGCAACTGTACTGTGCGTTCTCTTGCAAAATTATTTAAATACCTGGTGTTTATACCCACCGTCTGAAAAGTTTAGTACACGGCTGTGTACCTTGAACTATAAAATATATAGGCCTTATAATTGGCAACTGTACTGT